>CAJDSM010029019.1:26143-42929 GCA_903981925.1 Ostrea lurida
GCCGAAGAGATAACCAGTGTTCAGATGATCAGGAGTATTTTAAATTCATTTATATAGGGAAAACGGTTGGGACCCGGCCGTCGACTTCGACATAAGCGGGGTATTCGAGATAAACCATGTTCGAGATACAGGTATTTTACTGAATTATATAATTCCAATTATCGCATGGCAATTGCTATTAATATTATTATTGTAATATAATTCCTCTTGAAAGTGGACTGAATGCATGACACTTTGCCTTACCCTGTTTAAAGGAAGATTGCACCAATGGCGATTGCGTTGTCTATTGACGTAAAAAACATTTTGATCTGCCCCTGACATGTAAGATCAGAGGAGAAAGCAATGTCCGCATCCTCAAAACTTGCGACGTCAGTGGGGAGGCTTGTTTGTACTTCTCTGGGAAGTCTTGGCATCATTTCTCACTTTGTCACTTGAAGTGAGACATGGTTTGCTTTAATGTTTGCTATCAGTTGGATATCAGATAAATTGTAGCAGAATCATAGTCCACAAATTTCATCTGGATTAAAGCGAGAGTTCAGAATATCTTAATTCCTTTCCATAAGCGGAGCGATGCGATTTTTCTTAAGCAAGTTTTGTATCTCCCTGATCCTTCCCGACAGAGGATCAATAAACACACAGAACCATGGAATCTCTGAAACGAACCTCCATGCTATAAAAACTTATTCCTTGCCTACAGAGTGAATCTACCTTTGATAAACTGAAAACTAACCCACGAGTTCCAAATATGTAAGTATAAAACAAGTAGTGATAGCAAATTTAGTAATGAGATATAATTATTCAAATGAGATATAAGTTATTACAAAAGAAAATGGAGAAGTAGAAAGAGAATACAAAGGGGAGTGAAGTAAATCTTTATAGACTTGCCGATATGCTGGACTACAAAAGATACAACTAACATTGCCAACCTTCCCATTATTTATACTACCATTACGTAATGGAGGTGTTCTAAGTGCATTAATGGATCTAAAAATACCGCTAGAGTAGAGATATCCTTCACCAGTTCAAGTACACGGGCCACGGCTATTGACAGATTCCAGAGTCAACGTTAGTCAAAAACGTACCAATGAGGCGCGCATGAATCAAACACAAAAAGCAAAGATAGAATGGCCAATATATGAGAACTGACCCTTCACAAACAAGGACAACTTGTTCTATCAAACCTTGCTTTGGCATGACTTAATCAGCTTGTTTGGTTTCTACATTAAAGCGTGTAGCACCACACGATATATTGAGGAATTAAACTGATCAACGCAGAGACAAGCTCTTTGTTTAGTTATTACGCACGAATATAAAAACACACGTTCTTTTTGAAGAATTGATCGAGGGTACTATTGTAAACTCTGACATTTTAACTCACAAAACTCAGACAATAAGAAGTAGTCTGTGGCGGCGAGCTGTTGAAAGTGTTCAGTTTGTGGAGTAGGTAGACAGAGTGGAGCCGACGGACGATTTTGAAAAAATCTCCCCGTACATCCCGGAGTATTCTTGCACAAGAGTAAAGTTAACTGATGCTGTCATGGTTTAAAAAAAATGTATAAGAATACGCCAAGTAAATGTGTAAGAACTTATATGAAATATCAAGTAAATATTGGGATGAGGAATATATCTGAAAAATATAATCCTAAAAGAATCCTATGTCATGACTAAAGGTTACAAGAGGTAACACTGTTATAAGCAACTTTTAGCACAAAACCTATGGTTTAGATTATTCTCAATAGTTAATTGACATGTTCGAGATCTTGTATGTATTTAACATAATCGAAGCAGGAATAATGCGAACATCCAAGATTCGAATGGAGACCAGATATCGTGTAATTAGCAGATATCTCGAATCGCTATAAACTCAAGTTAGAATTTTCGAACCTATTGCACATTGATGTGTGGTGAGTCACACAGGTAAATGTAATGAATCTGTAGCAGTGCCCAATCTACATTTTCTTCACCTATTTATTTAAATATTTACGTGAAAGTATCGATAAATTTGAGAGTGTAATCTCAGAATTATGTATATAAGATCAAATTTACACGTACCTGAAATTTCGTATATAATCTTAACTCTCTTAATGAGTGAGTGATTTAAAATTGATTATGCCGCATGGGATCTATTTTTTGCCTGTATTGAGATATTCTTTAGAGAAAGAGTAAGTAAATGCTCAGAAGAAGAGTAGCGGGGGAGGTGGATGGTATGGGTTTTACGTTGATGTGAAAATAGAAACAGACACGAACTCCAGGACAGATCTACTAGGTCTGATGATGAATAAACAAATAATGCTATTATTTTGCTATTTCAGGCGCTTGAACGTCATATAACCTTTAGAATAACAAAGAGTCACGAGAGAATAAAGAGAGACCCGTAATAGAAAAATAAAATACTGAACCAAGACTTGAGGGACTTGGTAAATCATATTTCATAGGTCGTGAGCTCAGAATAGCTCTAAATAGAGAATATAAATTGGAAACTCACACCGTCCCACGTACACTTTCTTCCTCTGTAGTCCGGTACAGGACGTTCCGACACATGCGAAAATCTAAGCTATATATCATGTGTGTGGTCTCGATAGACCGCATTTAAAAACTCTAATCCAACTCACTCAATCAATGAGGAGAAGCTGTATATCCTTAGGCATGAGAGTTAGTTATCCTGGTTGTGGACCTTATGCGCGACTCTCCCACATGTTAATTTTAATGAATGGTCTATGCCCACGACAAGTTTGTTTACTATTAAAATTACTTACGTCAATGAGGTTGTTTATAGAGTTGGTAGGACCTTCCAAATTACCATTAACAAATCGATATTTCTACATATACAGAGATCACATGGTTGTGAGAGCCCTGTGCATGGAGCACTAGCAACACCAGCCGACGAGTCCTCGAGTTACAGGTGTCAACAGAGGAATACTCACTACCTCCCGAGAAAGAATTGTACAACCCGACCCACATGTTCTCAATTAGAAAGACGGTGCGGGCGATCGGGTATCTAACGACTTATCAAATATGAGCATGCATGCTGGTGAGAACTAAGTTATTCTAAATACCCCGGAACTCCTATTACTCATGGTGAGGAGATTCCCACGACGAGAAGTTATACATTTCCAATTTATCTACATTTGCATTAAATGATGTAAGCTTTATTTTTTATTGTAGTTTTATTCTGGATATTTTAACATGGTTGGTGTTTGTCATAGTTTTAGATTAATGTTATACATGCACGAATATTTTTTAATAATCCATTTTTTCATTGATTGATTATTTACTGTTTTACGTCCCACTCGAGAATATTTCACTCATATGGAGACGTTTTTCATATCACTGTTATCAATGAAAAGTCTTGTATAATACTAGTACTTATAATCGGATGCCCTAATTTTCTTTTAACCCCCCCCCCACCAAATAAAAAGTAAAAAAGTAAAAAAAACCAAACAAACCATGAAATCTAAGATTTTCCTGTACATGCATGCTTTAATGGTGATAGTGGTTTTTTTTTTAATTATAAGGTCGTATCTACAAAAAAAATCATATCTGATATACATAACTATTAGGTTGTTAAAACAAAGAAGACCTTTATAAAGTTGTAGGATAAAATACAATACTCGTATGTACATTTTCCTTTCATTGAAATGCATTAGTTTACAAAATTAACATCCTTAGTTGGTCATTTCGTTTACTTCATAAAAGGGCGTAAGAGCATGGCAATAAAATATAATTTATTTATTTAGAAAAAACACCCTCCAGGGTGATAATGTCTAGCAACGGGAAACATTACTTGACGACGGGTAACATTCTGAAAAATTGTTACATGCGTCAAATTTATGCGCGTACGGTTCGCTGTAGATTGTTAGACGACGTCGTTCGAGCGTTTGTGATAAACGCGATTACTAGCATTGATGTATGAAACATCGCATGACAGTGATCAAAGTCAACAGACGAAACGGTTTGTTGTTTTTATAACATTCAGTATAACAAAATAAATATTGCATATAGTTGAGGGTAACACTGAAAATTTTCACCCTCGAAACACCATTGTCAATCTCGGCTACGCCTCGGGGTTTTTCTCGGGGTGAAAATTTTCAATGTTACCCTCAACTACATGCAATATTTATATATTATTAATATCTAATTTACATCATTTAGATACGACCAAAATGTTTTCATTTTGTTACTATGGAAACTGATCTCTGATCAAGATCATATTTATTTTATCATATGCATAAAACACGAAATTTTTGATTTATTGAAAAAAAACCTGTTTTTGACATAGCTACCACTTACGGCCTTTTATTACTATGGCGTCGATATATATCTATGATTCAAAATGTATATGTGTATAAAATATAAAAAAAAGGGGGGGGGCCTCATTTGTACAATGTAACTTTTGTGCCCAAACGAGATGTGTAAAGTTTTGTTAAAAATTACATTACGTAATAAAGGGGGATTGGAGCAACCCACAACTCTAGATCCGCCTCTGATACAGTTCTATAAACAAGTCTCGCGAAAAAAAGAAATATATTAATCATTATGATAAACGATCATGTATTTGCCACATGCTATGCCCGACAGTGGTTGAATTTGTCAATGCATCAGTCGTATCAACAAGCTTTGGATTCCTCTTCCTTTAGGGCATACAATGTACCTACATGTATGATGATGAAAGTCATTTTATTTCATATCGTCTGTGTCTGCTCATTGACTAGAAGGTATGACTTATTTGGAGAAATTGATACGTTTAAATTTCTTGACCGAAGATTCAGCTTTATACTGTTCTTTACGTAAGCAAAATTTTCTAGCTTGTAAATTTAATTTCTTCCCCTTGGAAATGGGTAATGACATTTGATTTTGCAGGAAGATCAATCATTTGCATGAATTCAGTGCTTTGGTTAGTACCATAAACCATTTTTTAAAAATAAAGTACATGTATATTGTTAATCTTTTAATGGGTTCCTTAAGTTCATTTTGGGAAACGAATGCTGTATTTTTTTTTTGCCGTGTCTAAGCATGACACGTCTTTTTGAATGTCTTGGCTTACTCGAAAACCATCCCAAATTTGAGAGGATTTTAAAACGTGTTAATGACAGTTTAATGTTATTGGATAAAACATATAAGATATGCATAGTATTTTTAACACAAAATTAAAATTAAATATAGTAACAAATACATTTTACTTTGCAGTTTCATGAAATAAAAATAACCCTTCCATCGAACCAATGTTTTACTGATCAATAAGCATACGATATAGCCCAATGAGTTAACTGAAAACCTGGAAAGGCGGTAAAATAAATATTTAAATAGACAAGGAATTACTTTCGAAATGATGTGTTAATAACCTTTAAAACGTTCATAAAAAGACAATCAAAACACACTACAGAATTCTTTTGATCAATCGTCTAAATATAAAACTTGCGTTACTTTGATTTTTTTCCAATTTGATTTTCTTGTTTGTTTTGGGTTCAGTCTCGTGTTACCATAATTAGGTAGGTACAATATCCTTACTCATGGAAGCCCAAAATGGCCTTTATAAAGTTATTAATAATTTGTCCAAAAGTAAGCCCAGCGTCTTTAACGTTACACTATAGTGTGTATGTCTCGCAGCTTAATCGATACGCAAGAGTTTGTTCTGCGTATGATCAGGTTTTTTAATTCAGGCAGGCTACTTACAAAGAAGTTGTTGCAGGGATTTCAACAGTCACGTTTAAAGACAACATTTCCAAATTCTATGGTCGTTATAACGATTTAGTTGGTCAGTATGGACTGCCATTGGGTAAAATGCTGTCTGGTGTGTTTCATAGCGATTGTTAAGTCGTTTTACATACACTGATTTTGACTACGGATTACTCCATTTACCTGATCAAGACAATGGGTTTCACGACGGATGTGACCATTCGACAGGGGATGCTTACTCCTCCTAGGCACCTGGTCCCACCTCTTGTGTGCCAAGGGATCCGTGTTTACTCGACTATTGTTTTATGTTCTATTTGGGATTTACTAGATTGATCACAGTTCGTTATCTTTGCCTTTATACTAAGAGATGTATAACGGATTTCATGTATGTCATCATTTTTCTTTAGCTTCCATGATCTATACAAATGTAAAAAAAAAAAAAAAAAAAAAAGTATCCCCCCCCCACCAATTGTAAATGTATTCATTATCATTCTTTTTTCAAAGAAGACGTAAATCTACAGGAAATAACCATTCCTCTCTCTATTGAATCAAATGTCTATTATGAATGAAATAAGATTAACAAACTAAATACCGTTCACATGAATGGCGGATCCTCAGCGTCTTTTAAAGTTTCTTGCCTGGATTTCTGAAGAAAAAAAAGATAAGTTGAATCTTACGTAAGTCTTAAGAGTTTATCCCCTTTTTGACTGCTCAAACAATAATAAATCTCCAAACTTTTTTCCCGAGAAATCCCAGCCAGATTGAATGTTGAATATGATGTCGTACAGCTTGTCACTTGATGCAGTGCCTTCGCCAGTTCATCTAATATTTGAATTAGCGATGTCCTTTGGGCAACCTTGGTAAGCGATGGTGTCCAAGATGCGCGCTATAGTGTCCAATTCTTGACTTCGAGCAGGCCATAATCTAGTTTCGCGACTGAATCTACGCAAAACAATTTGCACAGGAGAGCCGATTCGGTCTGGCATTGATCCATGAACAATGGCCTTAGACGAGGAAAGTGATTGACAAAATGAGGCACAACACTTGCAGAAAACATGATTGTCCCTTTAGTAATTTTGTGCACAAGGTTGCTCCTTACTACGATAAGATCCAGCTAAAAGTCGTTGGAAACACAGGCCCCACACCAACGTTGATCCACTATGAAACGGAATTGTCTCGACAATATTCATTCAGCATACGCAGATCAAGGTTGCACCATTCGTCCATCTGTGACATGTAACAAAAAGCGACCCTCACCCCACCGATTACGTCTCTTCCAAGAGGCTCGGTGTCAACGTTGGTGAGCTTGACACCACTGCATACTTGGTGTTTTATGTTTGGGAGTAAGCAAATATCTCGTTTTGCACGATACCCAAATGACTTCAGTTGATTTCGTACTGTTTTCGTTGGAAGCAAACGATGTGGAATCCATCCCTCTTTTACAACTGGGCTGTTGATAAAAACGTTTCGTCTAAAGATTGTCCTCCCAAACAGTTGTTTTACTGGTCTTCTAGACCTTGCATGATCCTTCGATGCTTTTTAGTACCTTACTTTATGATACTTCTATAGATAGATTATTCCACTATTATATACATGTATAAGTTATTTAATTACAAACAGACGTTGCAGTGCCTAGATTTTTAACAGTTACGAAATCCTCCAAAGTGTACATGTTCCTCTTTCTCATTTAATTATAGTCTTGCTGGTCATATTATTAAGGGGGATATAAAATAGTCCAAAATAAGTCCCTTATTTTAAAAAGTCCTAAATTCCGAGAACCTTGCTCATTTAAATGGCGACATATTTCATAACTATCATGAATTATGTGGAAGAATACGCCAGGCGTTGGACAAAACCCCGAGGGAGACGAGCCTGACACTTCAAATTGTTTGAATGGATCATAACTATTCGAAAATCATTAAAAACCTCGTATTGGCCATTTGACGGTGAAAATGCATACTATTTATCCTTCTGTACTTAATAAGCCAAAAGTGGATGAGTTGCATAGCCTACATGAAAAATTTGTTATAGTTCCAGCTGATAAAGTAAGAAACAACATTGTCTTTGTTTGTAAAAGTTACTATTATAATTGTCCTTTAAATAAACTAGGATTTACTTCAACATCTGGGAATCCTACTTATACTCAAAGCAATCTTACAAAAGATGAAATTCTTCAAAATCACTTTTCTGTTTTAGATATTTTCAATTTTCCAAAGAATCAGGATCAATATGAATTACCATACCTTTACTGGATACCGAAAATGCACACAATCCTTACAAAGATACATCGTTGTTTCCAGTAAGTGATATGCCAAGCTTCTATTTTTACTACTAACTAAATTCCTATCATTTATTATAGTCCTGCATAAAAATTGGTACCGTATATGATTTATATTATTAAAGAGTCACTTCAGAGATACTGTTCCGCTACATATTCCAGAAGTGGTGTCAATCAAAAACTCTAAAGAGCTTCTGGAAAACTTTAAGTCACAAGAATTTTATAAATTTGACTGCATCAAAACCACTCTTTATACAACAATTCCTCACGATAAATCAAAATCTAGACTTTTTCAGATAATTGCTTTGAACAAAAACGGCACCCAAAATACGAATTTCTGATTGTTGGGAAGCAAGATACATATTTGTTTAGAACCACTTTGGTCGACCACACAAGTACTCTGACGTAGATATTAAGAACATTCTTGATTTCTTATAGATAATATTTATGTAGTCTTTGGAGACATGTCTTTCCAACAATCCGTTGGTATTCCTATGGCACTTATTGTGCCCCTTATTGGCAGACATATTTTTATATTCATGCAAAGCAGAATTTGTTTTTAAAAAACCTGTTACGGGTTAAAAAAAAGAACAAATACAACCAAAAAAAAAACAACAAAAAAAAACCAACAACTCAACAATGTGTCGTGTCCTTCAAACTTGCATATAGATAATATAGATGATGTCTTACAATTAACGACCATAATTTTCATAAGATATATCCCGAAGATCTAAAAAATAATGGGCACCACAGAATCTGACATATCTGCTTCATATTTGGATATTTTACTTAATATTGACTCT
Organism: Ostrea lurida; assembly: GCA_903981925.1. Classification (NCBI taxonomy): domain Eukaryota; kingdom Metazoa; phylum Mollusca; class Bivalvia; order Ostreida; family Ostreidae; genus Ostrea; species Ostrea lurida. The sequence goes on from CAJDSM010029019.1 coordinate 34,901, forward strand.
AATGGCAGACTGACAACTACATTATATGATAAGCGTGATGACTTTAACTTTGCAATCCTCAACTTCCCTTTTCTGTGTAGTAATATACCACTATCACCTGCTTTAATTAAAATATGGTGTGTGTATCTCCCAGTTGATTCGATACGCAAGGGCAGGCTATGCGTGTGGACTTTTTAAAGCGAGACCAACTACTAACAAAAACTTAATGTTGCAGGGTTATAACGAATCTCGTTCAAAGGCATCATTTCGCAAATTCTACGGTTGCTATAATGACCATGTTTACGATTACAAATTATCACTGAGTCATATGTTGAATTATTTGTTTCATACAAATTGTTATAGGCTTGGGGTAAAAGCTGAGTGGAGTACGTGGAATGGATTGGAGTGGAGTGAAATTCAAAAGCTAGTCTGTGATGTTTTGGATTTGTTACATACAAGCTGGTCACCTTGTTGACATATAAAGGTCATTCTCTTTCTTTCATTTCCAGGGTGCAAATGCAAAATTGAAAATTTAACGCCTCTATATTCAATTACGAAATGTATAAGGAACTCGGTGTGATGTTTGTATTGCCTTTTTTGCACTTGTCTAATCTAATACATACGACAGAAAAAATAATTGACCTCTGTCTGTGTTAATATAGATGAAAGGGGAGAACTGCTGTTTGGAATGAAACTAAAATGTAAAAGTAGAGCGTTGAAAGATTTGTCACTGCAGCATATCAGGTATCAGCTGTATCCTGTTGTGACGGACTTCTAAAATCAATGAGCATGACGAGTTACCAATTTTTTATTACATCTCCTTTGTAATTGAGAGTAACATTCTTTTCATGTTAATTCTCATACCCTAATTTGATACTCAATGAGTCAGACAAGTCAGTTTGATTATTCAAAGTCATAATGTATACTATCTTCAGGTGTTTCTACACTGACATTTAGAATTGTCACAGTATTGGATACTAGTAACAGGAAATCATTTGTTTAAAAAAACACCCAGATCTTTAATCTGTTGAGAACACTGTCAGAGTCACATACATGTAATGCATATGGGTACTGAGTTCATACATTTAGCTTTTGATTGCATTAGCCTTTTTCAGAGATTAATGTCATTCCACTCCGCTCCACTCCACTCCACTCAGCTTTTTACCCCGAGCAATTTGTTATACCGTCATTTTCCTACTAGATTTGACGACGGGTGATCCCGTCTACTTTATTTCGACCAAGGGCTCGCGGCGAATGTGACCGGCCAGCAGAGGATGCTTACTCCTCCATGACACCTGATCCTGCCTTCGCGGTTGTCGGAGGTCCGTGTTGCCTTACACTCGACTTCGTATTTATGCTGTGTGTGATTTTTATTATGATTACGTTTAATACAATGTTAACTTCGCCAATTTATATAACAGAATTGTGATGACCAGTTAGTCTCAGTGACATACCGACTCCATCATTCCAGTAATCTATCACCGGATTTCATTGGAAAATTGCGAAGGACCAATAACTTCGATCAAGAGAAGGAAACATAATTTGTCAACATGTACAGGTTAAATAGAAATAAAGCAATGCGTCCAAAAGTTGCAATTCTGCTGGAAGTGACTACAATAGTACAGGGTGGATGATTAAATTGTACAGCTTGACTTGCGTTATAGAATTCAAAATCATTGCTCTGCTTTTAAAAATGTTACACAGGAGTAACTTTTGTGTTGAAATAATTTTGTCGGTGAGATAAATTCTGTCATTATGCTATTTATTCATTTTATAAAGTTAGCCGTTTACCAGTGAAAAGGTTTGTATATTAGATGCCCAATTCAACGCTAACTGGAAAAACACCAATTGCCTGAGAGAGAGAAAAAAAAAACAGTATTCAAGAACAGGGGAGTGGAATAAAACATCAAAATAGTAGACAAGATAATCCATTTACATGTAGATGTGGAAATCAGTATTCAAGATTAGTGATTTATCAACTGTAGGGGAAAAAAGTATCACACTGAGACATTTAGCTGTGGTAAAAACCCTTTCATATGAATATTTTCTGTGTGTATTTTTCTCTTTCGAAATAATAATAAGGGTGTTCTGTTTGCAAATAAGAGATTTTAGCGTTCAGATTCTGCTGTGATTAATTATCTCATAAAACATACCTAGAAGGCACATGGCCATGTTATAATCTTTGAAATAATAATAATAAAAAAAAAGATATTTATAATCCAAAAGATGAAAAAGTCCGTTTATTTACATCTTTTAAAAAAACCCTACGACTAAAATCTTTCAGAAATATGTCAATAAGAAAAGAAATATATTGGATAGATAAATTTTAAAATGCAATGAAATGACAAAAATTTGAAATATTGCGATTCATTGAATTTGAACCAAACCCGATAGGAAATTTTCCTGCTCTAAAATGGTTAACAAATTGAATTACTTTATAACGCAAACTAGTTTCCTGATGGCAAATGCATAAAAAGCAGCAATTTGATATCATGTTATTAATTTCAATTAATTTTGATCGGGATCGGTACATTTTCATTGAGTCTGGCTCAAAAGATAGCAATATTTTTCATTTCAATACCTTTTAAAGATTTTACCCGTAGATTTAAAACAATATTTTAAAAACAACATTTTTAATTTTCATCAATATGCTTAATTTAAAAAAAAAAATTAAACATCTACCCGAGTCCATTAGATATTCTTATCATGTATCAATTCAAAGCGTAATTTGGATTTTAAAATTCTTTTTTGAAACAAAACTCCATTTTTTATCATTTCGACTCCCTTCCCCCAATTAATAAAATGATTAAAAGAATTGAGAGCTTACAAATGTATATAACTTCGACGGTGAAATCAAACTTCATATAAAATACTTCAAATAGAATTTTGGTGTAGGGATCCATCTTGAGAAAAGCATGTAGAAAAAACCAACAACCCAGTATTCAAGGTGAGCCATTCTCTTTATCAATGCGTAGTGCAATGGAACCTTTTCCAGAAGGACAATGTAAATGACTCGGGTTGATCACTGTCAGGGACGACTTAATGGGATTCGGTGCACATGAATCAATGAACAATACACAAAATGTTAACAGTTTTTGTCATTTTAACGATCACAATCGCACGTTTTTCCATGCCTTTTTTGGGATTACGTAGTAATTAGCCTGACCATTTTTTGAGATGCTGAAGCAATTTTTTTTTAATAGCGCACAAGGCGGTGTCTGACGTGTCAATACTAGTATTGGCCGAGACAGGATAAATAGTCACGATGTTATCTCGTTGTATAAAAAAGTGGTTATTACATTATTTTAAGAGCGTAAATAATTCATCTTAATAAAGGTCGCTGTAAGTAAGTGTAAAAATGTTAACATCCTTTGAAGAAGTGCAGGGACATTTCGGATTACAGCCTACGTATTTAACCATAATGAATTATAAAAGGTGTACACAACTCAGCAGTATCCAAATAACATTGACCCTGTCATCCTCAAGAGCCCCGGCAAAAGGTGAAGCGTGTTGGAAACACTTATAGAACTATAGCCAATTTCCACAAAAGGTCAGGGATACACGTAAAGTGCAGACTATGTATTTCAATGTCATGTTCATTGCAAATCTTTCGTGAAGAAATACATGGTTTAGTTCACTTTGATACATGTACTTCCTGCAAGTCCTAAAATATATAAATATATATATATTTTAAAAATTCAACAGGTTAATAATTTTTCTAGAATGCCTAAATCATTTTTAAGATTAAAAGGTTGTACGTAAGTACTTCACAATATGATTTTTTACAAGGTTAAATGCGATATACCCCGTGGAGACATTTTACCGTCTGGCAGCCAGTGTAGAATATATATCTATCCGGTAGGGGCGAGAAAATAGACAGAACAAGACTATAATTATTTCAAGGCCAGATAATCATGGGCAGCATAATATTTTTTTTTTTTTTTTGCCTGCATTTCATTCGAATTCTGATTCACATGTGTTTGAGGGCAAGTCTTCTGCAACACAATTCCTTGTATTTGTGAATGTATTTCGGGTGTATTTTTGATATGATACTTCAAAGTGTTTTAATTCGAAGAAATACTGAAATTTCGCATAGAAAACGTTTTTAAAGATGATATGACTTTAAAAAGTTTTGTATATGGGGTTTCTTTATTCCAATGAAATAAAAACACTTTGAAGATGCATATTTTATTAACAAATACTCCTGAAATACCCAAGGAAATGAAACAGTCAAATATACAAGGATTGTTCGAAATTCATATCAGGTGAGCACATCTAAAGAGGCTTTTTGAAAACTTTGGATTGATTGCATTAACTAGATTGCAAATTTTTCCTATTCTGGCGAGAGTCACTTTTAACTTTGATATTTGTTTTTCTGTGGGTTCTCGCCTAGATAAAGTCGATCATCTTTTTTGTTTTATTCATCTTATTAAATAAACATGAGCATTTTATTGGTCGATAAGATATTTTACCCTCGAAGTACACTTTTTACCATGCTCTCTGGGTTTGGTGAATATATCACCTTTCAGGAAGCTAAATCATATACTCTATACTAGCAAAGGAAATGTCAATAATTTTATTTTCCTCTCTGGACTTTAGGACACCCCCTAGTCTTCTTTATCAAAGCATAAAACATCTACTGTGTAATCTTATCATTGTTCGTGGATTTCGTGGGTCACCCTTACCCACGAATTTATGTCCCTACAAACATTATTATCTCAATTGCATTACTTATTTGGTGTTGTAAAATGATTCGCTTTATTTCATGATCACACTTGCGTAATAAATCAATAATTTAGTGAATAAAAATGCTTTAATTATCAGTAAGTGTATGAATAACGAGACAAAACACATTAATTATCAGTAAGTGTATGTATCGTACATACAAAGTAGTCCAGTTACCCACGAATCAGTATAATTTTCGTTACCCACGAACACTGACCCCAACGAATTAAAATACCCCACAGTATTTTGCAACTAGAAAACTTACATGGTCAGCAAGGGCCCCGCCGAGGGCTATCAAAGGAAAGTGACATCTGTATGAAGGTGCTGTGCACCCAGATTTTATACACTTCTGCCTCTTCTTGCAGAGTACAATTATGCAAAGTTTCAAAACTGTACGATAAAAACTTTTTGAGTTATCGCATCACAACTTCAGTTATCGCATCAAGACGAAAATGTTGACGGACAGACGAACGGACGGGCGGACGGAACCCAGAATTTATACACTTCTGCCTCTTATTGCAGAGTACAATTATGCAAAGTTTCAAAACTGTACGATAAAAACTTTTTGAGTTATCGCATCACAACTTCAGTTATCGCATCAAGACGAAAATGTTGACGGACAGACGAACGGACGGGCGGACGGAACCCAGAATTTATACACTTCTGCCTCTTATTGCAGAGTACAATTATGCAAAGTTTCAAAACTGTACGATAAAAACTTTTTGAGTTATCGCATCACAACTTCAGTTATCGCATCAAGACGAAAATGTTGACGGACAGACGAACGGACGGGCGGACGGAACCCAGAATTTATACACTTCTGCCTCTTATTGCAGAGTACAATTATGCAAAGTTTCAAAACTGTACGATAAAAACTTTTTGAGTTATCGCGTCACAATTAAAATGTTGACTGACGGACAGACGGAAAATGTGATTACTATAGGGCACCCGCAATTCATGCGGGGCCCTAACAAACTTCTGTTTTTATTAAAGCAATTATTTGTGCGTAATTATCACAGAGAAAGTTTGATTAACATGAAATCCATTCCATGGTGTTCGGAAGACTAGCTATCCATTCTTAAGACCAAGGTATGGCTGTCATTAAAGTTTTGCTGATGACAAACGAGCTTGATATCTTCAACGCTTGAATGCAAAAATATGACTTCAATTTCGTAACTTTAAAAAGATTTTTAAAAAGACTACCAAATACTGCACAAGCAACAGAACAATTTTTATGATGCTGTAAGATAGAAATAATACATAAAATATTTTCTTCTTACATCACTTCTTGTACATAAAAGTATCAGTTTACCTTACTTCAAGTCTAGAGCCTGTATTTTTCGCAAACATATACTTTACAACCGCATTCAAACTTTTCAATTACAAACAGACTTAGATATAATCCACCTCATAATTTCGCAAATTCTACGGTCGCTATAATGACCTTGTTTGCGATTACAAAGTATCACTAAGTCATATGTTGCTTGGTTATTTTCCTACCCTTTGTTAGACTGTCATTGTCCTACTAGATGTGACGACGGGTAATACCGTCTACATGTACTTTATTTCGACTAAGGGCTCACGGCGGGTGTGACCGGTCAGCAGAGGATGCTTACTCCTCCATGGCACCTGATCCTGTCTTCGTTTTTGTCGGAGGTCCGTGTTGCCCTACATTCGATTTTGTATATATGTTTTGGGACCATGCTTACGTTTAACACATTGTTTGCATCGCCAATTTATATAGAAAACTTGCTGGATCCAGCGATGTACCTTTGTTTTGTAAGGAATTTTATGGAATTTCGGAATCTATTAAAGGTATGGTAATTCAAATTGATCCTGATTCTTCGGAATTGCTTTGAGTATAAGTAGGATTCCCAGATGTTGAAGTAAATCCTAATTCATTTAAAAGGCAATCATAATAATAACTTTTACAAACAAAGACAATGTTGTTACTTGCTTTAACAGCTGAACTAGTACAAAGATCTCATGTATTCTATGTAACTCATTTACCACTTCTGGTTTCTTAAAAACAGACGAATAAAAAGTACGCATTTCCCCGTCAAATGGTAAATACGGTTTTAATAATTTTCGAATATTTTGATCCATTCAGGCAAATGTCAAGCTCCTATACCTCAGATTTGTCCAACGCCTGGCGTATTCTTCCGCAGAATTCATGATAGTCATGAAATATCGCCATTTAAGTGAGCGAGGTCTCGGAATTGGGACTTTCAAAATAAGGGACTTTTAAAAGATCTTATCATTTTGAACTATATTTATATCCCCGTAATATGACCACGGGACTATAATTAAATGAGGAAGAGGAACAGTACACTTAGAGGATTTCGTTGTAATTGTTCAATATCTAGGGCAGGCACTATAACTAAATAACTGGATAAAATAGTGGAATCATAGAAATGAATATTTTTCGGGACAGTATCACCGAATTTAAGACGGTAAACTCATCAATGCGCGAAGCGCATTGATGAAATTTTACCGTCTAAAATCTCGTTGATAACCTGCATATCACCCAAAAAAATATAAGATTATTCTTATCATTTAATGTATATACAACACAAAACAATGTCCATTAGACTTTACTTTTGTTCAGTTACGTGATCGAAAATTCACCTCAATTCTTAAAATAAAGGCAAAGATACGAACAGTGATCAATCTCGTAAGTCCAAATAGAATACAAAAACAAGAGTTGGGCAATCACGGACCCCTGGACACACCAGAGGTGGATCAGGTGCCTAGGAAGAGTAAAGGTGTGAAAAACGGCTTAACATGGCTATGAAAACACATCAGACACTGACTCAATGATAGGTCATATTGGTAAACTAAATTGTTATAACGACCATAGATTTACGAAATGCTGCCTTTAAACGTGACTGTTGAAACCCCTGCAACAACACTTGTCTGTAAGTAGCTTGCCTCGATTCAAAAACTGATCATACGCAGAACAAGCTCTTGTGTATCGAATAAGTGGGTGTTTTAACCAATGAGAATTGGTGCTAGGTGATCACGTGAAATAAAAATAATGATATCTATATGAATTCAAGATGTGGATTTCATCTTAAGTAAGGCAGAATACAGGACTGTACTGTATTATGGTTGAGGATGTTGTTAATGTTAACAGCATCAATTCCTTATTGTCAAGTTTGAGATGTAGGAATCGGCGAGGTTTCTGGAGTCCACTCTCATCACTAACTACGAGGTGAAAACAAGAGTCTGTGATAGGCAACATCCCCAATCATATATCAAAATCTGTATTCCGGTGTTGAGAAACTAAGTTGAGCTAGCTTGAGTTTTTTCTTGTAATTCATAC
>CAJDSM010029020.1:3971-25159 GCA_903981925.1 Ostrea lurida
GGTTAATAGTCATTCTAGCAATCAAGCATTCACGTCTGCACAATAGCATTCACGTTCTGTAATAGCATTCACGTTTTTATGTTTCAATAAACCATACAACTATGCGCTAAAATGGAGTAAAGAATTTTATCTTAATTGGAAAGCATCCTTGTATACTATTCCCTAGATGAAAAATTCCAAAATTCACTTGCTTGCTCATCTCATCCCTGGCTAGATCTCCACATTCCATAATAAGTTAACACTATCTTATTTAAAAATATGTTTATTACCTGTATTAAGTGATATGCGTAAAGTGCAACACGAGTCAATTGCTGTCTCACTGGCTGAGATCCCCTCCGCTTGATTCCTTCTGTTGTATTACGCCTTCGACAAAACTTCCAAAATTTCTTTGACCTATATATTTATAGCTATTCGGATAAATATGCAATTTTTATATGTTCTTTTATTAATGTTCCCAAACCAACACTAAACTTTTAATTTAAATCTTTTTATTATACATCCGGACATTGCATATTTAATAAATTGATTTTTGAATGATTCTGACACCACGAAAGTTGCAATGAACTTTATCTAACTCTCATTTCTATTTGCCTAATTATCTAATATCGCTTGATCCCTTTGATCTCACTTACACTTTCGTGAATACTGACTTGGTGCCTTGTACCATATCCTTAGCCAGCCGCAGAACATAAAAATAGCCAGGATTATGGACACTAATCATGCTTGTGTAACCTTATTGGTTAACCGTACTAACATTGGCCGCACGCCTCATTATGTGTTGTTTTATTATATCATACGTCGTATAATCCAGAATAATGAATTGATTCTGGCTTTATACAGACGGAATTTTTCCATTGATGATACGAATATCAACAGAGTTAGGCTTTATATCAAGTAAATGTGCAATCATGGAATATAATTTAACTACTTTGTTTTTGCTATTGATTCATTCGAAAAAACAAACCATCATGAGTCATGCCGATGCTCGAGCTATGAATAACACATTTTCTATCAGACCATTCAGTTAATTCATATTTAGCCAGGTGATACCTCAAAATTCATTAGACTTTAACTTGAACAAGATGGAGAGATGACGTCTCAACACATACAAATCCAGGACGGATCGAACAATTCCGCGGCTGCTGCGGCATAACAGTCTGACTGCATTCAGTGTTGTCTATTGAAGATTAGAATGGATCAAGCACAAGTCTTTCTTATTAATCTCTGCCTTTGTCATTTCTTTACTGTATAAATTTATATTAACAATTTAAGATAATGATCATTTCTAATACGTAAAGAATAATTCGACTGTTATTATTCCTTAGGTTTTTGTGAAAACGTATCTTGTCTAATTAGTGCATCTGCTTGCCTGAGCTTGCTTTTAAGAACAAATAATCTACTCTTATTGAAGCATGTACTCTCTTTTGGACAAGACCAATACAAGTATCAGACATGTTAACCCTTTACATAACCTTGAACTCCGAGAGTCCTTTAGAGATCACCATTTATACATTTCTTTAACTTTTACTTAAGACAATTTGTTTTACCAATTTTTGTACCTATATGTCATCTATACTTGAATTCTGCAATTCTTTTTAAAAAGTTGCAAGTTCTAAAAGGTGAGCAATTTTCTGTATGATTATGCGAATGTTATTTCCATTTTAAAATATTAATTACTAGGTCATTCGCATCTCTTTCGATCTTATTTGTCGGCCTAATATGTCCTTTGTACCAAGTAAATGTGCGTGAGGCAAAAAACCATAAAATTTCTGCTCTTTTTGTAGACTAATTGATCATTTATGCTTTAACCCTTTATTCTCTGAGTACAGTACCTGGAACCTAACACCAAGTGACATAATATACTTTCCTTTAGAGCCAGGTTTTACACCACTAATAACAAGAAAAAATCATTGATATAAAGATGGATCCTTTAGACTTGTGAACTTTTAACATGTGACAAACCTGATATCAGGGTCTATTATAAAACGCAATTCGGTCTACTGTCATTAACAATATAAAAATCATAGCTCATACTGTACCACAATTCGAGCGTTGGTAATTTCGCTCTCAATTTGTGTCCAATGAACCTTTGAAATTATATTGACTCGCTGTAACTCTCAATAAGAAAAACTATCCTCGTTCTAACATACAGATCAAAACTTTGAAGCAATGCAGATTTACTTCATAAAAGAATTAGCTTAATGCAATACTTTTACCGTAATTTCTCCAAAATTCGGTCTTTGAGCCGAGAGCATCCAACTTTTACTGTATAACCTTAGATTATATTATCTTCCTCACGTATGTACTCCTTTGGGGTTTATACAAAAATCGAATAGGTACATTTTACTACTACTGTTACTCTCTCGCTCTCAAGAGAGTGATTTAAATAAGCGAGTTTGTACGTTATTGTAAATCTAGATCACACAATTCCAGGAACCCATAATGGCATTACACCAATGTATAAATTCCATTGCTATCATGAATCATTTCAGATTGTAATATAAATCACTCCATCCAACACAATGAAAGAAAATATTCTTCAGAGTTTAATACATAGTCAGATGTAGTTATAAATATCATGTATGTGATATTTCTCAGACATCAATATAGATAGATGCAGTTCTTCCTTATTAAAAGCCAATATAACATTATGTTATGACAAGAGGCAGCAAGAGCTCCGAATGCTAAAGGATATAAAGTACAAATAGGAAACAGTCCACTTTCCGGCTTATGGATGCGAATACTAGTTTATCATATACAATACCACAATGATGATTAGCAAGCATGAATTACTTCGATATTGTATATACTTAGTGTTGAAACTGTAAATTAACTAAAGTATAAAATTTAAGATTGTGTTTTGTAAGCCATTATAACATGACGCAGAGCATAGCACAATTAGAGGCCTTCAAGTTAGCGATAGAGACCCAGTTGCTTATCTAGGACAGCTCGATATTTTTATGATAAACCAGATAGTCTCCATTATTTACTAACCCAAAGTATGCATATACAATAGGTGATACAGTACTATATTAAAGCAACTATGTCATACTAATGTATAACCAGTATTCTTTTTAACTACTGTGTAAAAAATGGAGAATATATATTGTCCGAAGAATGTCAACCAGGATCCAGTATATATAATCCAAAAAACTGCCTGTTTAGAAACGGCTGATTAATTAACTCACCATTAAGTGTCTGTAGATTATCGCTTGATGGAGAAGGGTTTAGCAAGATTAATAGTAAACTCTAACTTTAAAAACAAATAGAAAGCCTTTGATACATTAAGAACCATCGACCTCTGTATCTAATAGATGATGATTAGATCAATCGTTAATGTTGCAATTTTTCCAAAAGAAAATAAAATGAAGAAAACGTACTGTGCGAAGCACTCCTGTCGATATTTAACCCCGATATTCCTTTTTTTTTTTCCTTCTTGACACCAATCGGTAGTACTCGCATGTCATTAAATATTATAAAAGGTGGATTCCGAGGCCGCGTGTGTGAAATATAGACTCATATGACCCCTTGTTTACGATAATGACCGGGGGTCAGTTTTTTTACGTAGAAAAATGACCCTCCGGTCATTATTCTATTCGTAGAGAAAATGTTACCTTTCGACCTGTGATAAGAAAGTTGCCTCATTTGCATAAAAATCGAGTATCTTCCATCGATTGAAAAAAAAAAATGAACCCTGTAGAAATAATGAGCCCCCTTATAAATTCCATATGAGGGCTCCCACGCCAAATAATCGACGGATCCCTATAGTAATCAAGCTTTTCCAGGTCCGATCAACAGACCGATACACAAACGGTTTTTCTCGTGCGAATAAACTCATAAAAGAGCTAGTCACCACATTAATATAATTGTGGAACAGATAACTTTAGTCCCATCCTGGAGTCAGATCCTCTAATTCCAAAGAATCAAGAATATTTATAATTTTTTGAGAGGCTCCTAATTTCCATCTACGCACAATAGCGCAGCTTTTCATTTTACATAAATGTTAAGGTTGTACAGATAAGTTCGACATATATATTTTGTAAAAGAAATGATCAAAGATTTTGGCAAGTATGGCCTTGGACACAAAGTTTTTGAAATAGCAGAATTATAATGAATAGCATATTTTATAGTCTATCGTCAGACTGTCATATGCTCAGTTAGTACCGGTGATAAGATGTTGTATTACCATCGTGTCTCAAATTAAAAGAGTACACCAAAAAACCACAATAGCATTTGACAAAAATAGAAGGATACCATTTAAGAATGAAATTCACAAAACTGCTACTCTACCAAGTTATGAATGTAAGCAAGCTACCACCTAGGACATATAACAGACATAAAATAAATGGGGTCTATGAAACACTCTTTACACCCTTCGTCATATACCTTCACCACTCAAGTCAATTTTAAATGTCAGCATGTTAACACAAAATAATGCATCTGATTTGACTACAGTATAGCTACCGAGCTCGTTGTAATATTTACAGGTTATTTGCCTAGTCCAAATACGAAATTTAATTATTTACTGTAATCATTATATAGGTGATATAGACTTTTACACTTTGGCCTCTCTCTCTGATTGATGATAGTAAAAATCTATAAAACATAACTAACACCACACCGACTCCCCAAAGCTTAACTAACAATGTACTACTTAACATTGCTTACCTTCACTTGTTATATTAATGTACCACGATTGTATTTCTTTGTTTGCTGAGAAAAAGAGGCCGGGCATTTCAGTACATTTTCGATTTATATCTTTTGTTTCTTTAGGTTACTTTGTTCAGAGTTTAGAAATACAGTCCTCAAGTAGGGATTATCGGGTATGTCCACTCTCTCGTATCACGTTGATCACAATATTTCACTGTACATATTATCATAACCGTTACATAATAATTGGTGATAAATAAGTCAACTTCTCGCTACAATCTCACATTCGGACTTAATTACTTCTAATAACATTCACTCTAATAGTGGTTCTCTCTATGTATTTCCGTTCATTATATCTTGCTAGATCGTTTTGTCTGTAAGAGAGGCTACTTCAACATACAGCATGCCATATTAACTTAAACAGACAACTTCGTGCTCATTTACTATAGACGTCAAGGCACTATATGGATAACATCGTGACTATACACTTCTCTTGACTGACCATACATTTTTTACGAGGACGAAAATCTTCAACAACACTCATGCTTCAGTTTTAAATCAGTCATTAACAATATATCCTCTAGCTTGAATTTTGGTATGAAAAGATATACCTGTTCATTAAACTTTAACCTATTACTGAGAGATTTCTCCATAAACTTACATCAAACCTCATGTTGACAAAAACTATAAGATAATATGTGCTAGGATCTATCCAATGTATGCGTTCCACTCTTAATACCCTCTGTCTTGACCTTACCTTCCTACGAATAAAAACATTGAACAAAGCTGTCAAGGAATTAAAACTCAGACGTATGTAGAAAACTACAATATTTAGCCAAGCAAGTGTGTGTTTTGGCATAGTAATTAGCTAATTAAAATTGAATATATCCGAAAGGTACGGTCGTTTTTTCGTACAAATATGTCCGTGTATTTCTTTACTATAAAATTCCATACTCTTAGAGTAAAATGGATACGATTCTAAGTGAATTTTGGAAACCATGAACCCTTTACGTCAGATTATCATACAAGACATCCGTATCTATTTACTAAATATGGAATCTTTATTTCACACACTTTACAACAGACGACATTTTCCACACGATAATATTTTATTTGAATGAGAACAAATTGATTAAAATGGCGGTCTTCTGGATAACATTATAGATACAGTTGGGCTTGCTTTGAAACAAAAAAATGTGGAAAATTAGGAGTATAACAGAATTAAGTAATGTGAGGCGTAACACAAATTCGGTGTGTTAAACTGCTCAAATCATAAGTCTCATTAACACATAAACAAAATCAAGTGTTTGGGGCAACACGCGACCTCGACAACGCGAAGGTAGGATCAGGTGCATGGAGGGTTTAAAGCATCCTCTTGCTGACCGGCTGCGCGTCACACCGGCCGTGAGGGCCTCGTTAAGTCAGAAATACAAGTAAACGCATTACCCGTACAGGTTCAAAATCTTAGTAGTAAATGACGAGATCTAACAAATAGTATTTGAGAACAAATCAAGTCAACATATGACTTAGTGGGTGGACTTTGTAATCGCAAACAAGGTCATTATATGCGGACCGTTAGAATTTCAGTAAATGCATTGACTATTAAAACGGACGATCGCGTTCATCTATAAATCCTTGCAGACTCGAATGTACGTTTCTGAGTAGTTGGCCTCGCCTTTAAAAATTCCGCATACGCATAGCATCTCATCTCTCTAACAATGCGAGAATACACACCATAAAGGTGATAATGGTATATTACTAGGTATTCTTTATCTAGTGATCAGCCACTCAAAAAATTATTTTGTTAACCTTCATTGATTCTATACACACGAAAGTACTCTGAAGTTGATATTAAAGCAAAGCTGGAGTTTCCTCTCTGACAAGTATCTTGGTAGTTTTTTAGGCAAATCAGGTCTTCCGAGTAGAGTGGTGGAATCATCGCAATGGTCACGAATTGTGCCCCTTTATAGCACCGTAGATGACTGAGAGTTTAGTAATTCATCAAAAGCTTCATACTACGTAAAATGGAAGAAATCTCAGACCGATGACCTTATATTCGGACATTCGATATATGGACGTATCGTTATTTTCCATAATACTTGATTTCCATTTCATCATGTCGATTCAATATACCCAATTCAATCGATATCTAGAAATATAAGGAACACGACAGGGTCTCATATGTTGTCTCGTACTTGGATATGGGTTTTATGCATTGACGATTAAACGCACAACTAACTTACTCAACTTTATGACAAACGGGACGATTTCATCGTTCTCCCATCGTCAACCTTCCCATATTATGTAGCAATATCTTCGCATCTCATCCGACATATGGTGGTGGTATGGTCCTCTCAACTATATCGATGGCAAAGGCTTGTCTACGTGTTAATCAGTTTTTTGAATCGGGCAAGGCTACTTACAGATTAACGCTGTTGCATGTCTAACAGTCACGTTTAGAAGCAGCATTCGTAAGTTCTATGTCGTTAAAATCCCTTAATTTGTTTACCATATTGACCTTTTGAAGTCAACATACTGCTTTGATTGTCCCTAGCCATTTGTAAACCGTTTTTTTCAACTGATTTGTGTCCGTTTACCTGATTTCCAAGTATTACTCTTTGTGACCGGTCAACTGGGGATGCTTATCTTCTTCTTGGCACCTGATCCCACCTCTGGTGCTGTCCAGGGGTCCGTGTTTGCCAACTTATTGTATTTCTATTTAGGACTTATCCATGTACACGCGTTACGCCTTTGCATCTTAGCATATCGATTGGCAAACAAATTAAATAAAAAAATTTCTATTTTTAGAATTACGAGATTGATCACTGTTCGTTATCGATTGCATATCGTATTGGTCAACAATTTTTTTTTAATTAAAATAGCCATTTTACCTTTTTAAGCAGGGGTCATTTATTTTTATGGGGGTCATTTTTCTTCAGTAAACATGCCAATGAAACTGACCCCTGGGCTTTTCTTCAAAATAAACAACCAGTTTTTCTTCGAGCTGATGGGGTATTTTTCTCCGACAGAAAAATGTAACCCATCCGGATCAAATCTACGATAAGATATAAATCCAATAATTTCCACCGCGGTCATTATCTACGAGGGAGGAAATCTTTCCTAGAAGTTCCTGTATGATATTTTGTACTTCCATCTTAACTACCTCTCCGTACTTAGTTCTTGGAATGACTCCCTTTCCCTGTTGTTTTGGTTTGAGTGCGTTTAAAATTTGAACAGTTATAATATCTCTTGATGTACACAGATAAACCTCTAAAGGATCATCGTTGTTTTTACCTGTCTCGCGGTAATGCAAGTGAGCACCATCTTTGTAGAGACGTCTTCTAGCGGAACTCCATTTCCCGGAACTCAAACATAGAACAACCATTCTCCCAAATAAATCCAGCGGCAAATAATCCTCAAATCGGAAACATAAGATAGATGATGCCGTGGCATTTTCGTATTTTTTAATGTCTGGTACAAATGTTTCGGTGTTTACACTAGGAACGTACCATCCATCAATCTTCTTGTCCAGCGAAATTTCAAAGTCCGTGACGTCGAGCATCATTCCCAATTTCTTTTGATAATCTACCAATCTTTCTCGATGTTCCGGTAATAAATTAGAAGCTTTGGCATGTAACAGACGTTTATAAAGATTCGAAGTTAACAAACCTTTTTCCCAAAAAATGTTCCATTCTACCTCGACATCTGTGTCCACGATCCCAAGCTCGTCTATGGCGTGTTCTTTATCAGTGATTACATGCTTAAAGCAGTCAACAAACCACTGAATATCTACAATGATAATTTCACGCAAATTGTCCATATTGAAGAAAAGAATGCTTCCATTTTCATGAAAATACCGTAGCATATCATGAATTTCCACATCCCAAACCTCGGTACCATTTTGATCAATTATGTCAAGAAGATCGTCAATACCAATTACAGGCATTTCTGATTTCATGATCTCAAAGACGCCTTCATACTGTAACCATTTTGCCGGAAGGGGATGTCTTTCTGATTGTGAAACTACTTCGCTAATATACTCTTTGATATTCCCTATTTCATTTTCATCTTGTCCGTTCATTTTGGAGAGATCAAGAAAAACATCACGTCTCTTCGGCGGCAACTGTTTTGCAATTTCGTTCACCATTTTGTCAAATTCTGATTTGAATTCCTTCCTAAAATATACATAGGAAAATTAAGATCATCCATGCGTCCTTATTTGAATATAAAAAATAACTTTGGCAAGTAATTGTAATTAAAATTTGATATATCCAGAGGTACGTGTTTGTCAATGTCTTATCTTATATTCCATTTAGTAATTAGAAGATTAGTCATTGATCGTTCTTTTAATATTTCAAAGATAATTTTGTGAAATTGATTAAATCGTCTCGAAATGGGGAATATAAGGATATAATGCACAAATCAAGTTCAGTATCCCGTAAAGTATATGAAATCAACAGTTCACACCTAGACACTTAGAAGGAGTAAATGCCCCTGATTTACAGCGTGATTGGTGAGTTTTGACCATCAACAGAGCTTCATTTTTTCATAATAGGGCCTTGTACATTAACTTTTTTGTTAGAAGTTGGCCTCGCTTTAAAAAGTCCTCATACGCATAACATGCTCTTGCGTATCGAATCAACTGGGAGTTATACACACCATAAGCAGGTGATAGTGGTATATTACTACATAGAAAAGGAAAGTTGACGATTACAAAGTTAAAGTCATCACGCTTATCATATAATGTAGTTGCCAGTGTGACAATTGAGTCAATATTAAGTAAAATATCCAAATATGAAGCAGATATGTCAGATTCTGTGGTGTCCTTTATATCGAGTTCTTCGGGTTATAATAAATGGACATAATGTGAAAATTATGATTGTTAATTTATAACACATCATCTGTATGTCTATATGTAAGGTTGAGGGACATGGCAAATTTTTTTTGTTTTTACCCCGTAACAGTTTCTGTAGAAATTCTGTTTCATATGAATATTGTATCAGAACAGAAAGGTGATTTTGAAGAATTTCATCTTTTGTGAAATTGCTTAGAGTGCAAGTAGGATTCCCAGATGTTGATGTAAATATCATGCATCTCTAACCCCAACCCTTTCAATTTGTATATATGCTTTATATTTCATTTAGATTGATTGCCTAAATGGAGATTGTGTAGAAAAAGCAATTAAAAGTTCCCAAAGTAACTCAAGTAAAAGCAAACAGCTATCTAAAATTATATCTAATGAAAATGACCTTTAGAGTAATAATCATTTTTATATACTTTATAAGTACTAAGGTAGCAATATTAGAAAATGCCATGGAACACTGCATTAATTTGAGAAAGTTTAAGTGTCATTTTTCATGTTGAATATTAAGTTACCGTTTGTTTTATAAAGAAATCTTATCATAGTAAATCCGTTTTCAGATTAGGCTGGGCAAGTATTTACGATAAATAAATGAATACAAAATCAATCTTTTTATCATTTTCCTGACTGGAATTGTACCCACCGACTTGTTTCCAATAGGTAGTAGAGTTAGAAGTTTTATGGGCGCACCAGTTCTTAGGATAAATTTGGCTATGCAAGGCAATTGACAAGAAAAAATACACTTTTTCTGCTTCCCAAGAATAATTATTCTTATAACACCATGATCATTTGATTTTGCCGTACTAGTAATTGACTTTACTATATATAATATACTACATGTATATATTATATAGAGATGAGAGAGAGAGAGTATGAGAGAGAGAAGAGAGAGAGAGAGAGAGAGGAGAGAGAATGTAGAGGAGAGAAAGAGGAGAGAGATGGGTGTCTTATATTGCGTGATTTTGATATTTGCTCTATCAAACGATTGAAATGGTATGATTATTCGCGAGGTGCCGAGTCGTAAATAAAATACACCAATTTCACGAGTTTGTATAAGCAATATTATCATAATCTAACGCAATAATAGATATTCTATTTATCTCATCACTCTGCCTATCTACTTAGTTGTTGAGATGAATCCCAATACAGTAGAACAGCTTATAGAAAATCGGTCATCGCAGGCAGTTTGTGATTTGTTCGTGCTTCCTACGCGAGAAGAAAAATAATACAATAAATATTAGGCAGAATATTGAATTATTTTCTATTCAACCTACATGTATTATCGAATGTAAATTCATTTTATATAGGCACATTTGATAAATGATTAATACACAAACCGCATTTCTTTTTTATATATTTTATTAAATACTGTATTCATTTTATACTTTACCGAGTAACTTATTTTGTTGAACGTCAATCAACGACGTTGGCCCTAGTCGTTCTTTGAAAAAGTTATCCGGTTGCCGAGTTTTTTTAAATCAACCCTCAACGATTTAAAGGGACAGTGGAATGCGGGAGTAACATTACTATTATATATGCAATGATCTTAACAGTGTTGCAGGAACAAAAAGCTTCAAATTAGAAATTATCACTTACCTTATTGGATAGTATTTATCATGGAAGTAAGGGAAGAATAGATGCTTGACTTTGAATGAGTAAATCAAAGGTTAATGCCTAACAATATTTCATATCGTTACGTCTAAATGTTCTAAAGGGAGAGAATGTGATTTAATGGCAACATATTCTTTGCTATCACAGCCTTTTGTGCTCAACATTCTGCTGTTATGAACATGCTTGCAAAGTTTGTGTGCTTAATCCTATTTGAGACTGGAAGTTAGCAGTTGTTTACAGCCGTAAGGCCGTCTCAGATTCTATGAGCATAGAGCATAATCACAGATTAGCATTGTTAGTTTTCCTGTGATATAACAGTGTATTATGATTTATGATTTGCATTATTAAATAGTTGTTGAAAAAAATTGTTCACAAAGACTAAGTTGACTCGGGAGAAATTAAAGCGGGGATGCATCTCGACAAAGATAGTTCGGGACTCGGAAGCAACGTATATCAAACGGGCGTTGTAACAGGATATCCTGAAGGTATGAGTTTGTATCACTAGACTAACTGAATATGCCACACCAATGAATTAAATACATCGTGATGATACACGATGCGCGCTATGATATGTACACACGAGTGAGAACGTCAAACACGGTCATTGGTGATTTAAACTTGGACAGATAAAATTACGAGTTGTTATGGGTTGGCGTATCCCCGCCCCCTTCCATTTTCACGTGTTGGAATTGCTCATAAAACACAATAATTCGATATATTGTTGCAAGTTGTTAAGAGATTACAAAAACAAGATGTACATATATGTATTTTAATATTATGAGTACTACTTTATAATTACTGCATCTAATAATATAGTCAGTATCAGACAAGAAACTATATCATTATCAATATAAAATGAAAGATTCTTTATCTGACCTACTAACCCAGGAAAAAGAGCCTACTGAAGTTATTTTTTGGCCTAGAAAATGAATGAAATATTTACGCTTACTACCGACGCCTTAGCGTCTAGCGAAATCGGGTCCGGATATAAGGGCAAACAATCATTTTTTTTAATTTAAGCCTGAGTTATTTAAGTATCGTATATACTTTAAGGTAAATAGTTGACGTGCTACGTTTGGGTGCGAGCCTGAAGTACCTCCTAGGGTAGCGTAAGTCACTACATCTTGCGACCACATTGGATTAAATTTCGACCGCATGCAGTCTGTATATTCCAGTATTGTTTATTTTCACCGTTTGTTATCAAACAATTTTGCCGAATAATCAAAAACATTTCCCCATTTATGTTAATCAAATTGCTAATCTTTTCTCGGCTTCAAAATTTTAATTACAGTTGTTTAATTTTGATTGTTAACCACGAAATCTTTCGAACCGTTAGTGCAAGGTACGCCCCAGAATACGACTGACACTCTCAAGAGCTAATAAAGCGAACCAATACTGTTATTGCACTTTATGTATTTTAAACAAATTTAATCTAAGTATTCATTGCCGTTATTGTTAACCAAAATAATAGCATTCAATCGCAGAAAAATGAAAAATATTTTATTAAAATAGTAACGATCGGTTTAAACAACAAAATAACATTTTTTTTTAAAATCAGTCGAAAGTTACCCTAGCACGATTTGTATTGTTTGTGGGAACTCGAACGCATATGTATAAACAAAAGTTCTGTTTCGATAATATGCAAGTGTGTCAAAACAATGTTAACTTACGCCTTTTTGTAGTAAAACAGTTTATCTCTGGTGGTTTTTTTTTATTAAATGCCATCACCTAGGCCCAACTAGGTGCATGTGTGAAAATTACTTTTAAATCGGACTGTATCTGACTTAAACATCAATACTGCGTTGACGACCCCCCTTGCTCCTCTGCCAAATTCAAACTAATCATTAATGAAAAAAATATTGACGGGTGCAAACGTATGAACAATTGCGTCCTTGTGGTAAATGGTCTTCTGGGATATTGGGACTGACAAAGGCTGCAGTATTACATGCATCATTATCTGAATTACTTTCGCCATGTTTTAAAACTTTTACTGAAAATTAATTATTTCACATACAGAGAGATTTTACATATGATTAGTGGTCAGGGGGAAATATGGCACAAAATTGTAAGCTGCCACCTTATTTTTCTATTTATGATGTTATATTTTACCATAATGTTTAATGTATGAATTATTATGGGAGATCCCATGTCATTCTTGGCTAGGTTGTCTGAGTTGGTGATTTTTGTGGAATCGGGGATCTCCCTAGTTTTTAAAAGGTGTAATAGTTTAAAGTTTGAAACGTCTACAATCGTCATTAATAAATGACAATTTTTCCAACCAACATTATGTATTTTCTGTTGTTAATTACTATCAAAAATATTACAATATAACAAAGCTACGGACAGAGAAAACCGGTTTCTTGTAATGTTTATAAAAAATGGGAGAGGCAATAAAATATTTCATTTTCTTGGTAAAGAAGTATACGTCTTTGGCCATTACTGCTTGTGTTGGAGTTTAGGTTTACTGTTAGGAGACAGGTTGTTACTACAACTTCCGTTATGAATCAGCATTTAATATTAATTATATGATTTTTAAGCACAAGAAAAATGCAAACTTGAAAGAAGCAGAAACGAGTATCCGTGTTTGTAGCTGGTGCTTCTTCAGACATTGTATGCTTTATAGACGAGAAAAAATCGCACTGTCAAGCCATTGAAGACTATTACAGAGAAGAAATGCAAAATGTTGTCAATCGCATTAAAGTTAACAATAAAAATGAAATAAATCTTGTACGGTAGTAATTTATTTTCATGTAAATTAAATTACAGAAATCAATGCCGAGAGTTTTAAAATATTTTTGCTAGAAGGAAAATCAGTGACAGATCCAGAAATGGTTTAAATGGGGGGGGGGGGCAATTTACTGGGTGCCAAATCTGGAGTTTTATTAATTATTGTTTAGTTAAGTTTGGTGAAAGGGGGGGGGAATCGCCATCTGATAGGTGGGCGAACTAATAAATGTACCACGTGTTTTAGAAGCAATGAAATAAAATCGGCCTGCGTTTTGCACGGACCAAAGGTAGTCGGATTGTTATCGGAGGTACCCGTTATCCTCTTGAAATTCCGGAATTTAAATAAATTGATGGTTTAGATTAAATTCATTTTAAGTGCATATCTTCATTACCAACCCCTCCCGCCCTTCCCGCGCGCGTTGTGTTAAAATAGTTAGTCACATTTTGAAATAAAAACAGTCTCTTCCTTTTAACGCCGGAAAAACATCACTCAGTCGACGTAAACAGTTTGCAAGTTGTGAACGTCACGTATGTTGACGTGAAACAGTTGGATTGTGACGTCGTATTGTCGACGTGAACAGTTGCATCTGTGACGTCGTATTAACTGCAAATGTTTTGTTTTCTTTCAAAATAAGCAATGTGTCAAGTCAACAGCAAAACGTTACTAAGGTATGAGAAAGACAGCTTGGAATTTTAAAAAAACATTTGTGTACTTTCCAAACACCTTAATTCATTTTATTTACGTTATTTTGGTAATAAGATGTATAAGCCGCAGTGAATCCGACATTTTTGCGGACCGCATTGATGGGGTCCGTGGTATTGTGGCTCGACAAAGTCACTGGATCACCATTTTTTTATGCTGATAGAGAGCAAACCACGTGACTTAAAAAATTTACATGCCTAATACATTAGAGCGAGCTGCTCACGTCGCTTCGCGACGCGAGCTTCGCTCGCTTATTGACTTTCACAGATTATTTGATTATGTTCCAGTTGGTGCTTTGTCCTTGGTGGAGTTCTATCGAGAATGAAGTTCCGCCACAGCTTCCTCGCGTGAACTTGATGGTATCCCAGACCAGTAAAATGTATGTAATCTGAATAAAAAAAAATAAGAGAATTAATAGATGTTCGTTCATAGTAAGAAAAATGCCGAATATAGCTAACTTTCGTATATGTTAACATCTTCATACGTCATTAGATAATTTCTCCATCATCCTATAAATGACAAAACTAGCAACTACACATATGAACAAACGGGACGATTTCAAGTTTTCTCATCGTCAACTTTCCATTATTTATGTAGGCAATATGCCATGATCACCTGCATGTGCTGTGTACGTCTCTGCGAGCCCTTATTCGAATATGCAAGAGATTGTTTTGCATATGATCCAGTTTCTTCTTGAATCGAGGCAGACACCCGTAACAAAAACAAGTCATTGCGCAGTGACAGGGGACGCTTGGTTTTAGCGGTCTCGATCCGAAGGAACGTCAATTTAGTCGGCAGTTACGACAAGCAAGGGGTGCTGAGGACCTAATCTACCCTGGGTCACCAACGGGGGGAATTCTTTTTTGATTTGATATATAAATTACAATGTCCAATCAACAATGGTACATGACTATATTAGCTTGGGATAGTTTTTTGTGAAAGTGGAAGGGGTTTGGTTTGCTTTGTTCGCTTGTTTAACGCTCCGTCAAAACAATTTCGCTTATATTGTGACGACACTTAATTGTAAGTAAAATACAATCATTTTAGATACTTGATGCTCAGTGGTTGTAAAGATTTTTTTTGTAGGCATTCTAAGGCTTGTCGTTATACGGTATTTCTTAACTACGGCCATAACCCGAAACAACCCAAGTATCATTTCTTAACATGCCAACGTGTTGACCAAGGAGCATAACTACATAATATTACGTCTAGATTTGATGTCAGCAAAAAACATGATTCAAAATTGAACGACCTCCTCTGCTCTAACCACTGACCTAACACAACCGGTAAGTGGAGGGGCATAAGAAATAGCAATCAAGCTCGTAAGCTCTAATGGATGTAAATTTCTAACATTGTAATCATGGACTCATCGATTCATAAGTTAAATCTGGGAATTTAAGGAGGATAACACCTGTCTGAACTGATTAGTACCATGATTGAGAATTACTGTTAATGATTAAGGAAGATCGAGACAATCATGTAGACAAATGTCATGCTCCCTTTGAACCATCATAAAATATATATATCCCATTGGTATTTTAAAATCCGGAAGCAGTGTCAATGAAAGTTAATTGGACCCTTCACACTTTTCTATGAATCATATGCAAATTAAATTGTTGATGGTAAGCGCATAAAGTTTGGAAGACATTTAGGCTAAACCTATATAGCATATACATTGTAATTGAAATAAAATGCTTAAGATTTTAGGAATTCAACAATCTTCTCTATCAGTTGTACTTAACCCTTTTCATATACCTTCCAATGTGAGCAACATTTAAGACTTGCCCTGATTGAGACCAAGCATGAGAATGAAGTATTTGGTCTATCACAAGACAACGTGTCCAATCACTAGTGCAATCGGATCTTTGTCTGCATTGTCAATCCGCAGACTTGAATTTGACATCTTTCTCTGAATAAGCCTTCTTGAAAGCGTCGATAAAACAATTATAAGATTAAACCGAGACCTTTGCGCATGGTGTGCCTGATGTGAGGCCGTAATATGCACCTTGCACCCGCAAAATCTAAGGCAATTCAAGATAACATCATTCCTGACTTCTTAGCTTCATCCGAATAACCTGCCAGTTTCCGTTTAAACAGCTGACATCTTTTTCTAAAAATTAAAATACTAATTTTTATTTATGCTTGCAATATTATTATGTAATTATAATATAGCTCAATCAAAAGTGTAAATTATGAAATAGAAATCAAATTAAAATTTATTTTTCAATACAAAAGTTCTGTTTGTAAATGATAATGTAGCAGTAAGTGTCGATACAGCGTTAATTTATTTTTACCTGCACGTGTTTAATTACCGTGATTGACCGAAACCATGGTGTCCCATAAGAAGCGTTTACAATAATGACACCCCCCCCCTTGAGATAACAGCTTATGGAGGTCAAGGAAAAACAATTCATATAACTTTTATTAGTTCTTACCTTTCGTGTTTCGGATTTCCAACATTTCGGTTTGAGCATTCAACTGGAAGAGGACGAGTAAATTTGGTCGAACATGCCATGTCTGATATATCAAAATTGGGTACGTAATATAATTTATATTTTAAAAGCAATGCCTGGAAGTTTCCTCATTGACATGATATTTGTAGTCTTTCGTCATCAGGTCTTACCACAATCTGTTGGAATTTCCATGGGCACTAATTGTGCTCCCTCTATATTAGCTGACCTATATGTGTATATTCTTATGAGGCAGATTTCATTCAAAAAGCTTCGTACATGAAATAGAAGAAATCTCGTAGCGGTGGCCTTTTAATTCAAACATTTCCGATATATTGGACGTGTTTATCTAATTAATAAGAATGAAATTTCCATTCATATATACATTAAAACATCATCCCAACGAACTAGAATCAAGGACCACCACAGAAGTGCTTCAATGTGCCTGCTTCGTACTTGATACTTTATTGAAACATTGATATTAACGGCAAATAAAATTACTATGTCTTTCAACTTATTAATGACAGAGCAGGACGATTATCATTTTCTCCATCGTTCTACTTCCCTTATTTGTGTAGGCACATATTCCATCATCACCGTGCATTGATGGTGTGTAATGATCTCTTCAACTTATTCGTACGCAAGAGTTGTTCTGGCGTATAATCAGTTTTGAATCGATGGCAAGCTCTTACAGACAAGTTGTTGTATGCAGGAGTTTCAACAGTCACGTTTTACCACGGCAGTCTTCGTAAATTCTAATGGTCGTTAATTACAATTTAGTTTGCAATATGACCTTATCATTGAGTCGAAATGCTTGTCTGAATGTTGTTTCATATACCATTGTTAAGGATGTCCGTTTTTCACACCACGGGATTTGACTACGGACTGTTCCGTTTTAGCCTGATGGGGACTGTGGGCTCACGCGGGTGTGGCCGGTCGGCGGGGGAGTGCTTGCTCCTTCCTAGGCATCTGATCCCACGCTCTGGTGTGTCCAGGTGTCCGTGATTGGGCCCAATCTCTTGTTTTTGTAATTATATTTGGCTTAACGGGGATTGATCAAAACTGTTTCGTTGTCTTTGCCTTTACTTATGCAACCCCCCAGGGTTGAGGCCCTCTGCTGGTGGATTTGTTTAGTCCTGAGGGTAATCGTACAGCCCAGTTGCTCGCCTGTACTATGTCTCACTAGCTGAAATACGGATATGTATTTAATTGCATGTGGTAAATTTAGAAAATTCACATGTCAAAAATTAAGGATTAACTCGCGCGCAGGATAGGCTCTGCGATTCTCCTTCAAAAATATTTGGCTCCAGTCTTGCACTGACATTGTTCAAGTTTTATAAAGTTTTACTTTTCATGGTTTCGGATTTCTAACATTTCGGTTTGAGCATCAATGAGAGACCATATTTGTCGCAAAATGCGCCATTCTGCATGGCATCAACATTGGTAATGTATAGCACTCATCAACATTGGTACTGTATATGATTTATATCATTACATACATATCATTTTCACATATAGAACATTTGTATCAAAAATAAATATGAATTTCATTTAATGACCCCTAACTTTTTTTGTTGAGTATATGTGGCAATCGTTATTTAACATCGTTAGGATTAACACTATCACATGTAAATGTCTTACGTAATACCTACGTAATGTGTATTTATCGATTTAGATGTTTGAAATATATTTCTGTCTCAATGGTATTTACTGGATATTCACATTTCAAAATCCCCTTACTTCTATAATCTTCAGAAACATCAGAACCCTCGGTAATTTTGGCTCGTGTATTGATTTTGACACCCTCGTCAGTTTTTGGTTGCACATTACTATCAGCAGTTTTGTTCATCTCTGATGCGGATGGATGTATTTCTTTCAAATTTCCGTCTGTTTTAGCTACAATATATTCATAGACATTAAATTGTAATTGCAATCAAGATCATTATAGCGATCGTAGAATTTGTGAAATGATCACATTAAATTAGATTCGTTATAAACCAGCAACATAAACTATTTTTTGTTATCAGTTGGCCTCGCTTTAAAAAGTCCTCATACGCATGACATGCTCTTACATATCGAATCAACTAAGAGACATACACACCATAAACAGGTGCCAGTGTGGTAAATTACTACATAGAAAAAGAAAGTTGACGATTGCAAAGTCAAAGTCATCACGCTTATCATTTAATATACTTGTCAGTCTGCCATTAGAGTAAATATTAATTATAATATCCAAATATGAAGTAGATATGTCAGATTCCATGGTGTCTTTTATTTCGAGTTTGTTGGCGTATATCAAATGAAACTTATGATTGTTAATTGAGAGAACATAATATATATACCTATATGTAAGGATGTAGGGTACCGGACATTTTCTTCTTTTTTTATCCCGTAACAGTTTCTGTTACCAAAGCCTGCTTTGTATGAATATGAAAATAAGTCTGACAATAAGGGGCACAATTAGTGTCCATAGGAATACCAACAGATTGTTGGAAGACATTGTCTCCAAAGATTAGAGAAATATTATCTATAAGAAACCCAAGTATGCTTTTAATATACTTGGGTGGGTAATCAGAGTAGGTTTTTTTGGTTTTGCTTTGGGTTTTTCTTTTGTTTATTGGTTGTTTTTTTTTTATTTTTGTTTGTATATTTGTTGGATCTTATTATTAGGCCTTTTCGATTTCGGTTGAAAAGATAGTCTTTACCGGTTTGTACCGGAGGGGACATATAGCTTTCTCTTTGTGTCTGTCTTGTCTTCTTTCTGTCTGTTCGTCTGTCCCCTTCCGTCCGTTTGTTTCCAAACTTTTTTCTGAGCTGCTTGCAAATATTCATTTGATTTTGACCCATTGCCTTTGCCGATACCAAGTTACAGATGATTTGAGTTTGGTTTTGTTCCATTCATTTTATTACTGAGTTAGTAGCCCTTGGACTTAAAAATTTTTTTAAATAAATTATCAGTTTTCGCCACTTTTTTCTCACTGCTTGCAGATATTTCATTTGATATTTGGTACATTCCATTTGCCATATCAAGTTAAGATCAAGATTGAATTTGGATTTTGATTTATTCATTGTTTCACTAATTATAGCCCTTGTCATTTTCTTGAAACTCACCAATGTATATGATATTAGCCTACATAATGAAATAAGAATATTTGTTGCGATCCAATATTGTTGTTGAATCGGTAGGGACTATGTATTGTAATTATATTATGTTTGACACAATTGTTAACTTCGCCTTTTTGTATTGCTGTGCAATATCTCAGAATGGCTTGTTATCTTATTAGATTATTCGGAAAATTTCAGGTAAAGAGATTTAAAACAGAAAACGTGGGTTTTGTTTTTTTAAAATAGTATTTATCTGGAATTGTTGCCCATATTGTCTTCGATTTTGGATTTAAGGTAGCCCACTACACTAAAGCTATGTATTTTTATAACACAAAAAGTCAAAGAGATGGCGATTTTAAATAAGTTTATCAAATAGACTTGTTTCGATCACATTTGATCGTGTAACTTCGTAGCTGGAGTAGGTAAAGATTCGGTTGGTAAACCGCAGGTCCGAGGTTCGAATCCGCCAGGACTTTTTTTCATATTTACTGCAAGAAATTTTTTCAAAAATCATGTGTTTTTGTTAAACTTTCATATTTTCCACGCTTTTTCAGACATGTATATTAATATGATATCATCATATCCCTTTCATTATTAAATTTAATATCGGCTGTGTTTTGAAGAAAGCTTTTCCCTGATGTAGTGAGCCACCTTAAGTCTTTCAAGGTACGGTAACGTCATTTCCGGTCTCCGAGTGAGAAAACGTAAACATTACATCGGACCTTATATCTCTTTTATCTCTTCATGGAATTCTTTGACGTTTGAAATGTAGGTCATTCATGGCTAGGTCTACAAAAAAGTTCACGAACACTTCCTTCTGCCTCCTGCTGTTTCCAAGATATAAGGCCTCAAACTGAAGAAAAAGCGGCATCGTGTCGTAAAAAATTTTGTCTGACGTTCAAAAATAGTCATCGTATGATAATACCATGTAAAGCACTGGGTTCTTCTGCTGAGGATATTCTTTCGTCAGTGAGGGTATGTTCTTCTGTGCTCATTTGATGGCTCTTTTCTGATTTCTGCATTAGGGTATCTTCTACATCTTCAGTTTTCTTGGCTAAATGTAAAGGCAAAGATAACGAAC
>CAJDSM010029022.1:8614-28774 GCA_903981925.1 Ostrea lurida
TTAACACGACGTTACCTTCACCTATTTGTATCTTACCATTCAGCAGAGGATGTTTATTCCTCCATACCGCCTGATCCTGTTTTCGCTTTTGTCGGAGTATCGTGATGCCCTACACTCGATTTTGTACATTTAGGGAGGGGGTATGATTACGTTTAACACGATGTTAACTTCGCCTATTTGTAGATACATAATAGTTTCCTTCCATTCCCACTGCCATTATTTTATATTGCCTATTGTTAAAAAGCTGCTGAATGTGTCATCTCAAAGAATTACCAATAATATGTCTTCGACATAATTAACTACCTTTGGATAACAGATAGAAAAGTGTACATTAGAAGCAGCTATTGTTATGAAATAGATTGAATACTGTAGATTGTTTATTATTCACGTTTGTGTATTTCAGAATGTCCTGTCGGATATCACAGTCAAAGTTGTTCCGAAAGATGTATATATCCGAGTTATGGAGAAGACTGTCAGGGAGAGTGTCACTGTGCACCACCAATGTGTAACTTTATCACAGGGTGTTTTGACGTCAGTAGTAAGTTTATCACAGGTTGATCACACATCATTAGCAAATTTAGTTACAATGCTAGGTATTGAAATTCTTATGTAGATATGCATTGTTGTTTTGAGAAATACTGCAATTGTCATAGTCTCATTACTTACAGGTTCAGTTAAATTTGAAAGGCAGAGCACAACAACCGTCCGTATTCATGAAAATCCCAGATATATATCTGACATGAATACACCCCACATTACAGAATCCATAACGCAGGCTGATTTGAATGTAGTAACAAGGTCAAACACTCAAATCACAATACCAATCAACTCAGAATATATAGTGCACGGCGTCTTCGCACTAATTGTTGTGTTCATTGTACTGTTTGCAGCGTTCGTTTCTGCTTATATTTACAAACAATGCAATCGTTACAACTTAAACAGATATAAACCAAAGGTCAGTGCAATGCAGCAGAAAAAATATCAGGGTCTGGGTACTCAACCGGAAGTTCCGGTAACTGATGGTGAAATTGAGGCCAACGTTTCCTATATTCAGCCTACATCTAATCAACATTACGAATACATTGTATCTGTTGAAATCAATGCAGAGGATGCACAGGATTTGAATGAAGATCATGGATATCTGTCACCAATTATAGGAGTTCAGAACAATTATGCAGAAGTTATCAACGATACCGATAAGGTTTAAGATGATAATATGTTATTCTTCAAAAAAATGATACAGTTTGGATTATCCTTCATCTTTACAGATATTGATTGTCGCCAAGTTCTTGTAAATGTGTTTAATGTGTAAGTAAAGTGGTTATGAATCTTGTTGAATAAAGTTCATCTATCTAAAAAAGGGACCCGGATTTACGACAAAGATGAAAGTAGACTTTATATACTATAATACAAGGACTGATCTGCAGCTATTCATGCCTTCGTTTTGTAGAGAACTAATGCGCCACATGAAGTATTACTGCGTGGGGTGTTGCAGTTCACACCCCCATACATTTTAAAATTTGAAATTCATTTCAGCTTATAATGTTACAAGGATGTCAACACTCACGTATAATGTCAGTATTTCTCAAAATGCATGGTCTTTATAAGTATCCAGTTTGCCAATGCAATTTGCCAGTGGGTCAAATGCTGTCAGAAACGTTTCATACTAATGTTAGTCCGTTGTTTATACAGCACATAGTAACCACTTGATCCCACCTACGGTATGTCCAGGGGTCCCTGTGTTTTGGTCAACTCCGTATACAATTAATCATTGTTCATTATATTCATCTTATCATATGGTCTAACGTACCGTTGTCTTGTCTCAAATTTAAAATTAAGTATATTTATTCCGTGTTTTCAAAACTATTTTCACAGGTGACTTTGCATTAACAATTGTTTTATGATTTATTTATACGGTACCGATTTTGATTTTCGACAAATTATATTTCTTCAGTTGTGCTTATACCGAATTTTGGAAATCCGAAACACTTGATAAAAAGTTTGAAGAGCTGAAATATTTAGTGTCAAAGACTGGAGCCAAATATATGCCTGAGGCATGTAAAATGATGTTTAGTATCAGAAATAATAAATCCATTGGCACTTAAAAACTGTAGTCGAGATGTTCAGATAAAGAGGTGGCCTATTTCAGGATGCAATGACAACATTGGCACTTCAAAACCGGACAGGTATAGAACTTCCATCCTGCTATATTTATAGGTTATAGACTTTGTATGGGAAAATATGTCGACCAAGTTTGTTGGCGGGTAGAAAGACTGAGCTTACGTTCAATTTTATTTAGAAACTAACAATAATTTTTGTAACTATAAATCATATACGGTACCAATTTTGATGCACCAAATGCACATTTCGACAAATTATGCATCTTCAGTGATGCTCAAACTGAAATGTTGGAATCCGAAACATGAAACTAAAAACAACAGTGGAGCAATGTATGTGCCAAAGAACTGGAGCCAAATACTTCGAAGGACAGAGCTATGCCTGAGGAGATATCCTTAATTTAATATAATTTCTAAGTTTACCACTGCAATTATATACATATATCGTATTTTCAAAATAGAACATAACATAGCAAGCTGAACTTTAGAGACCCTCGGGGACAACAAACCCATCCAGAGGCCTCGACCGAGGGGTCATAATATAAATCATATACGGTACCAAGTCCGCAGTTCGCAAATGAGTCTCTCATATGCCTCAAACCGAAATGCTGCAAATCCGAAAAATGAAATTTAAACTTTAAAAAGGTGAGCAATATAGTGCCAAGGACTGGAGCCAAATACCTCGAAGGATCAGAGCTACTATCTACTCGTTGATTTAATTGCGTAAAAGAAGAGAAGCGCGGTCTATCGTAACGTCATAATCAATCTCCCACCTTTGTACAATTATGAAGTCAGCTTGTAGGCCGAAACGTGCCCAGGCCAATATCGTGTAATATTGGTCCGCAAACTTTTAATGATCAAAAGGCTATGGAAAGTAAATTAATTTATTTAGGTTGAAATATAACCTGCCTTGGCTTTGGTCGCTACTCTTCAGAAACAAACAAAACTTTGGTTTGATTTACAACTTCATTTAAGTAAAATACACGTTACTGCAATATACAATGTAGATGAGGGAAGTTATGTTGTTGATGACGAGCATCGACGATATTATTTACGTTTTATCTAAAAATGTCTAATGACCATGACATATGCATTTGTTTAAAAAGTCTACATCGATAAATCAAACAATGAGATATTGTACTATAAATGATAACATATGGAAGTCGTTATGGTAAATGAAGGCGACAAAGATTTTACAATAACAAACCAAAGTATTACAGTTATTTCTATGATACATTATGAGAGTATTAAAATCTTTACTATAATTGATCAAAGTGTCGACGATTTACAATTATAAATCTAACTAACAACGATTTTGTCTCTCAATTTCTTGCATTATAAATGATGCGACACCATCCTGAATTTTATCTAAGGAGATTTAGGTTAACTGACAGTTAAGCATCATTCTTTTTTTTTTGGTACGAATTCGGAGGTTCAATATCAAATTCCTGCTGCGTACCATCCAATAGTTTTGTTTTTTCTAGATCACACTCGTAAGGGCCATTCCTTTCTTTTTTAATATGTCACGTGTATCAATAAATAGAGAAATAGCTACAAAGTGTGAATTAAGAAGTAAATGCTATACAACGCACACAGCTATGTACAGTGTATTATCATTTTTTATTGTATATGCTCAAAAAAATGCATCAACTTTGCCAAGGTGTCGAACTATTTTGTTAATTGTTTTCAAAAAGATTGGTGACATTTTGCCCCTAGGATTTGGAATCCCGATTTCCTCTTTATCAGGCCCTGTGGGTAGATTTCTACAGGCTTCTTCCATAATTGTTGACATTTCATTTTCATTCCGCTGTGGTAAGTTAAGTAATGCGCGAATGTGCTGAAAATTTGTACACATATCTACAGCTTCGCCTTGTGCGGGTGAATCAGGGATGTACAAAAAGAGTATGCACAATCGTGTGAGCATTTCAAGTTCCAAATAAACGTTATGTTCACAACCAGGAAGCATTTGGATCAGTTTTGTAATATGTGGCCGGACTTTCAAGTTTTTGCATTTGTTCAATGTGGCTAATAAGCACAATATTCGACTGCGGTTTTGTTGTTCCATAATTACGTTTAAAACGCTTTCTTCTGATTCGCTGAAACTTCCTAATGCAGATTGTTTGAGAAGGTATTCCATTATCCCATAACAATCAATGTCAGGCTTTTCGGAAAGGAGAACTAAATGCAATATAGAATGGTTTGCCTTATTTCTATACCCGAACACGACCATCTTCAACTTTTTTGATTCCAGAGAATCAACAATGGCTGCAGACTCGCGAAGAAAACTTTCGTCGGATGCACAACAATCTCCAAATCGAGCAAGAAGGAAATAAAATTCTTTGTTTATGTCACGTATTTCTATTTCCTTGAACAGATATCTCGACAATGACGTTAAACAGTATTTGCTGACCCAGAAGATTGGTGGAAAACGGAATGTTGATGCTGTATCTGGACGTACGAGAAACTTTGAGATGTTACAGGCTACCACTTCATCACTGAATTGTTTTGCAAAACATTCTTTCTTGAAAACAGGACACGCAAAAACTTTAGAGATGTTTCCCTCGTCGATTTCTTTCATAAATCGTGCTATCAACTTGGTGTAGTGCTTTCTTGGAAACTGGTCAAAGCTTTGTTTTTCCAAAACATCCAGAGGAAAATGTTTTACTGCAGTATCAAAGTGTTCCGTGCAGAAATGAAATGCAACTGCATTTTTGAATGTCTGGTGAATGAAGCCATATAAATTGTCTGAAATTTTTATCAAAATAGTCTCTGTCATCCCACTCGAGACAATTGAAAAGTTTGAAAAATCTAATGGTTTAAGCTCATCCAACATTTCTTTGCAATAAGCATCTTTCAGAAGTTTAGAACATTGTTTTGGATCTTTAAGATTTGGTTTAGTCAGTTCTCCCCTAATGACAGAGTCTGTGTCGTACAGAAGAAGAAATAGTAAGAATGTTTTAACACGATCATGATTCTGATCCATGGTGATTTCGTGTTTGATAAGATTTCTCTGATACTTTTCCGGATATCTAAAAACATCTAGATCCTTATTTCCATAATTGTGTTCGCATGCATACAGATGGGCACATAGTGGAAAACCAAAAGGGCCATCAATTTCCATTATCTGACTTCGGAATCCTTCATCTATTATAGGACGCTCAATATTTTTCTTTTCATGTGCATAGTTTAATTGGGCATCTAGAATATGGGTTTTCTCTTCAGGACTTAAAGGAAACGACGAAGTAGATATAGTATGGCCATCTTTTAAAACAGGCATTTCTCTATTCATGAATTCCGATGCTTTTGTTATTGCGCTGTCCTTTGCTGTTATCAAAAGGTGAACATTTCCGACAGCTGTACTATCGTTTTGTGACATTGGATTTTTTATATATTTGCAATACAAAGAACTTAATGTATCCCACCATTTATCTAATCCATGACGATATATGTGACCGTCAAATATATTGTCAATCAAGACAAATGAATTTTTCCGAGGATCGATGAAGCGGAATTCTCGCCAGGAAGATATTTTCCGCTTGTCCCAGGTATCGTAGAAGGGATCTTTCATGATATGCAATGCTACGAGGGTCTTTCCACTACCTGATGGTCCCGTTAAAATGGCTACACCATATTTTTGTAAAACATTTTTGCATTGTTTTGAAAGACTTGTTTCAATAAAATAAGAACACAAGTCTCGAAATGCTTCTATATATCCCTCTGTCTTTCCTGAAGAAGAAAATAATTCAATTAATTTGATAATTTCACCAAATCTGATTGTCTTGCACATTTAATCAAATATCACACGCTAGATCTTCCAGTTTGTTAGGTGCTGTTGATGTTATTAAACCATTGGCTATAAAAATTATACATTTTAGGTAAACCCTTCTTTCCTTCTGGTTTTTGGGTGACAAGAACTGATACAGTCTCTGAAACGTTCTTCTTTAAAATTACTATTTCCCCGTTTACTCACCGTGTGCTCAACGTTCAGTCTTTCATCTTTACATTGTCATTCGGAACGATGCAAAAATGAAACTCTGTCGTTCATGTTATATGGACACATGGTTGAGAACAATGACAATTAATAACATTTAGATAATTAGTATTAAGCAAGAATTACATTTATTGAGTCTAACCTAATTTTTGGATGCTGTTAATCTGAAACTTTGAATGCGTATTAAAAACAATTGAAGGAAGAATGTTTGACCAAGGTATGCAATATATGTTAGCAATGGTTTAACTCAAAGAAATGCACTTTGCATCAACATTGTATCAAAATCTTGTCTTTGATTAACTGCAACGCTGATAAATGATTTGATAATAAAAGCAAAGAATTTCATATATGCAATCGGAAATACGAAACATAGATGTCTTTTAAAGCAGGACCTAGTATATATATAGTAATATATATATATATAGTTATTATATATGATATATATATATTAATAATATTATTATTATATATATATAGTATATTATTATTATATATATTATATATATATAATCATGAGTTCGTTGTTTCGTGTTAAAAATTGTTTGCACAAAGACGAAAATAAGCTTACGCTTGTATCAATTAAATCTACACTTTTTCAAGAATTAACTCGACTGTAGTGTACTTGAAATTACATTTTCGAATGAATCGTAGTTAGAATTATCCATCTCTCCAGCGTCATGAAAAAGAACCGATCGATTTGAAACTGATATAGAGGTGGAATTGGTATATATTATCATTTATCCGGCAAACTAGCAACTCAACTTTATAACACAGGGGACGGTTTCTGCTTCTTCATCGTCAGCTTCCCATGTATGTAGCAACATTCCACATGACCTGCACATGGTGTGTATGGTTTTCAACTTATTCGACACGCAAGAGGTTGAAACGAGACAGTTTACGTACAAACACGTTCGTGCAGGGGTTTCAACAGCCACATTCAAACACAACATTTCGCAAATCAATGATCTGGTTTTACCAGTATAAACTGGCCATTGCTGTGTGATGTGTCTCATAGCAATTGTGAAGTCTTTCGTTATTCCTAAGTATTATTCCTTTCACGACAGGTGTAATCGGTCGACAGGAGATGCTTACTCATCTTAGGCACCTGATCCCACCTCTGGTGTATACAGGGATCTGTGTTTGCCCAACTCTTATTTTGTATTTGCGGGAGAGAGACTTACAAGAGTAATCATTGTTCACCTGTTGAAACATATTTTAGGCGCTTCTGGAATAGTGCGAACCAAGAGAAAAAATTCCAAAACAATCCTAAAGAATAGTTCATAGTGGGTTTGTTGTGTTTTCAGTGTGTGGTCAATGTGCACATTAATTGCGATTGCGTTCGCGCTTCGTTTGATTTCACTGTTCCTTCTACATTTGCTCACTATGCATTTACCAGTCGCTCACCATGCGTTCACCGTTCAATCACAGTTGAAGCGAGAAGGAAGAATATTTCAGAGACTGTAACTGTTATGTACTCTCGAGACAATTAAAACAAATAGTGGCAATTAAACTTAATTCTCAATTCCTTCAATTGGGTTAAATGAATCAATCATTTGTATAATCAGGGCTTCATTAACACATTCCTTAAATTTGGTCACATGAGAATTATTCAAGCTGGATTAACATTAGTAATTTCTTTCACGTTCACGATACAAAGCAAAAAAACTAAATGCTACATACTGTGAAAGCGATTATTTATGTTGGGGTTAAGTATGCGAATTTTTTTTCCATACATGTCAAACATTACGCTTGAGGGACAAATATGCGTCAAATGATTGCAATATATATTGTATTTGATGCTCATAACTATGAGCGTTTGGGAAAGTTAGGCGTTTATTGCATGACACGAAATTAGAAAAAAATGTTCACCACTTCAATAGGGTATGTTCAAATTGAAAAATTTCCAATGTTTTCCTTTTTTTGTCTGGGAGTGAGGGATTATGAAAAAGACATACATATGTAGTTAAAATAGTTATCATCGGCAATAGAGGAAAAACACAATTGGGTTAAGGACCCTATATGCACCATTGGAAAATGGTTTTTAGACACTGAGAAAATTAAATCACATTCAGGTGTTAATATTTAGCTTATCTGAGTAGTTTTTAATGTATGGAGCGTGTCATTTACCCCCAGGAAAATTTTTCAAAGATAATGAAGTATTGATGAAAAGAAATCGCCATTGCTTAAATGAATGAAAACAAAACATGCAAATAAAGAGTTCTTCTAACTTATCTTTACCTACTGACATGATACAAATGCTTGAACTGATTTAAGATTTTGGTAGTACCCACAATGTCATTGTTTACTTGAATTTAGATCTAAGTGCAGATAACTCTAATTGCTTGAAATTACTAGTAAGTTTGTGTGCAGTGTAGAGAGAGCCCTTAAAGTTCAAGAAAACGGATAGCAATTATGTAAAACTAATACGTTTTACTTACGTATATTATCTTCAGAAAGCGCAGCCATATCCTCAACTAAAAATACATAAGTAATATTTCACCACATTGTCAATTATGATTGGAACTTTATAAATCTAGATTTTTGTCTACAATATTCGTGGACGATGCCACATATTTGATTAAAACTTTGTATACATCCTATATCATAAGACAATCGTAATATGAATGACGTATAAGATATAGATTTTCGAAGTAAACCATGTGTTAAACGTAAGCATAGTCCCAAAAACATATATATAAAGTCGAGTGTAGGGCAACACGGACATCCGACAAAAGCGAAGGCAGAATCAGGTGTCTTTGAGGAGTAAACATCCTCTGCCGACCGGTCACATCCGTCTTGAGCCCTTAGGATTACCCGTTGTCAAATCTAGTATGAAAATGACAGTTTAACAAATGGTATAGTTTGCCCATACAATCTGCCATTGTTTCAATTGCTGGTTAGTAGCTATTGACAAATTGTTATTTACACACTGAATTGGGCTACGGATTATTCTATTTATCTGATGGGCTTACGGTAGGTGTGACCTGTCGACTGATAATCCACACGACTAGGTACCTAAACCCACCTCTGGTGAATCCATGGGCCCGTATTTGCCCAGCTCTTGTTTTATATCAAGCTTGGACTTACCAGATTGATCACTGTTTCTTATCTTCACTTTTTCACTCTATATACATGTATTGTTGGGAGAAAAGTACGGATGAGACCGAAGTGTCTTTGGCCGAACTGTCATTAGGCCGAAACTTTCTTTGGCGGATGTGTTAATGTACTGTATAGGACAATTACTATAGTATGCTATTGGGACGCAAAATACAACAAAAGTATCTTGAACAGACAAAATTCAGCCAAAATACCATGGGCAAAAATGTCCAAGAGATCTGGGCGGAAGTGTTCATCTTTTTTCGACCGAGGTGTAATAGGTATAACATAACCGGAAATCAGGTGGCATTTGTTAAGACACTTATGAAAAGGCAACATTATCATACAATCATGTTCGTATTTAGCCGTGGCGGTGCCCTGTAATTCGATATTTCGATATACTGACGCCGTTTTATTTATTAATAATAAAAAAATATTCTTATGTCGATTTGATATACCCCAGCGAACTAGAAATAAAAGACACCACAGAGTCTTCCAACTCTGCTTCGTACCTGGATATTTCATTGAACATAGACATCGGGGCAAATGCTGCCTGATGTCTTTCATAGCAATTATTAAGCCGTTTTTCATTCACTAGTTTTAACTACGGATTACAGTTCGTTATCTTTGCCTTTATAATAAAAACAATTTTAATGAAAAGCGTACGTTCCATCAAAACTGGTCAATATGGATACAAAAAGGAAGGAAAGAAATATTGATCGATCTCAAAAGTCCCATACACAATATATATTATCGCTCAACGAACACAGATCTCTGGATATAGCAGAGGTGGAATCAGGTGTCTAGGAAGAGTAAATATTCCATGTCAACCGGTCATACACGCCATTAACCAATTGTCTTGATCAGGCTGTTATTTTTTCTGGTATAGTCAAGTCTAGTGATTTTGAATAAACTTAATGTATGTTTGTATCAGTGTTGTCATATGTCGAGGTTCATTTTAAAAGGAAAGGATTTCTCCTATTCTCCAAGGACACATTGTATCTGATTATACATTTTACTAGTTCAATTCGTCTCTCCCACTTTGCATCTCATTGTAATGTTTGCATCATTCATTACCCAAATTACTTCATTTTAAGTTTGATTGACATTGGTTTTGTAATTTTTAAGAGGCTGAAAAGGTGACATATTGGCGGACGGCCTCGAAACTTCACCAAAGAAATTTGTCTTTGGATTTCCTCCCAGGTGACGTACAAAGGATATCAGCTCCTATTGTTATTGAAATTTTAATTATCAATGCATGCATTACTTTAAATTTACCTTTTTCATTCTTTTCCACCATCTTCAGTAGGATGTCTCCACGAGAAACAGCTAACAAAAGAAATGTTGAAGCGATACTGAGAAAATATGTATGTTTGTATGGAAGAGAGTGGAAAAGGGCATTTTAAAACATTTTCGTAAATATTACATAATTTTGGTTTGAACTTTGTCAATTAAGAAATTCGATTTACCAAGCTCATCTGTCACAGACAAGGTAGAAATCACTTTATTATTCTCAACATCTGCAAGAGGAAAAGATAAGATAATATAATTACGAATCTCGTTGTAAGTTCTTCAACGTGTAATGTAGGTATTGAATAGGCCATATAGCTTTCACAAGGCGCATTAACAAGAGCATAAAGTGCACGCATCCTTACAGGAACAACTTTGACATTTATTAAAATGGCTATTATAGAAAAATAAAATTTTGTAATACTAAATCATACACATGAGACTCTTGACCACATCAATCGCTGAGCAATCATATTTTCAAGGGAATATCTTAAATGTATGAACACGTTTTGCACTAAATTTTATATTTGCATTTCTAATAAACAGAATGTTTAACTAAGTTATTTCTAATGGTCAGCAAAACAATTGAATGTCATTTGTTGAGTTACATGTAAGACACAGCACTATTTTTTCTGTGTTATGTAAACAAGGCTCGTGCTTCACAGACAATACCTTGTTTAAAACAAGATGAGATGTTAAAAAAACACTAAAACCTGTTTCATTGTGTTATGAATGGACTTATAATTGAAAAAAACTATACTGAAGCAAAAAAGTTTAGCAACTTGTAAACTATTATATATGCACAATCAAATCACTCATAATGTGAGAAATATTGATATTTAGTAATCATGAATGTCTCCTTCAGAAAAAATGAAAACATGCCATAATAACCTTAAATCAGTTTTTCCGAAAAAATGTCACAGAAAAAAAAGAAAGGGAAAGATATGAAAATCCACGTTTTTCAATACTTTGTATGACCTACATTAGCAGCTACCACAGCCACACATCGACGTCTCATGCTTCTGATAAGGTTTCGGAGCTCGTGTATTGTGATTTGGTTCAATTCTTGCTGAAGCGCTCGACTCAAATCGGCTACGTTGTTGACGTTATGTCGCTTTCTCACACGTGGACCAAGAATGTCCCACACATGCTCAATTGGTGATAAATCAAGAGATCTTGCGGGCCATTCCAGCACGTTGATATTGTTCTGCCGTAAAACGTCCTGGGTGTGTCGCGCGGTGTTCTGTTGAGCGTTATCCTGAGACCAGCGAAGGTAACACGAGTTTGACGATGATGTTGAGTCAAAGGGACGACAACAAAAGGACTCCTCCGAGCGCGTAGATTAGCAGTCCGTAACCAGTTTCTCACACTCTGAGCACTCATCCTCACTCCAGACGCCCGATGTAACTCATCGGCGACTTTGGGTGCAAACATGAAGCGCTTACGTCTCGACGTCGTAACGATAAATCGGTCTTGGTGAACTATTGTTTTCCGTGGACACCCATGACGTTGACGGTTGCTGATTTGTCCTGTTACTCAAAAACGACTCAAAAGTCAACTGATGGTCGAAGGATGGACATTAAATTGTCGCGCTACATCCTGTTGAAGACATTCAGTGTTAAGCATCCCGATAGCTCTGTTACGTTCATTTTCAGAGATTCGTGGACGTTTTCCCATTTGAATTTTCTGGAGACTTTCAGCGTTTTTTGTGTGTACGCATGTTTGTAATGATACCCCTGTTGATGTTTGCTTTGAAATTGCATGCAATCAATCGTGACCAACTGTTTAGCAAAAAAATTGTAAAACGACAACCCATGACGTTCACGTGGCGCAAATTGTGCTGATCACTCATGTATTGCTTTCTCTACGTGTTAGAGTATTAAAAGGATAAAACCAGAAAGCCTCTAGAATAATGCAGACAAAATTACCTACATTCAAATGAAATTGCTAAACGTTTTTGTTCAGTATATATTAAAAGGAACTTTTACCAGTATATTCAATACATTTAAACAAAAGCACGACCGACACGAGGCTTGTTTACATAACAACAAAATGCATGTGCTGTATTTTACTTGTAACACAACAAATGACGTTCAAATTTTTGCTGACCATTAGAAATACCTTAAGTAAGCATTGTAAATTCACACTTTGGACATTTTTAGCTCAAAACGTGTCATTGCCCTTTAAACATTTGCACTGTGAAAGGGTTAAGATAACAAACATAACAAACATCTCGTAAGTCCAAAATAGACTAAAAATACAAGAGAATCTTCCAGCCGAACTTGACAACTTACATTTGTGTGTGATTCAAGACGAAAAGGATATTTAAGATTATAAGCCCTGAAACTACAAACCTTAAAACCTTTCCCAAAATACTTTGTTTAAACATTTTTAATTGTCATTTCATGTAAATACATTTATATAAGTTTTAAAAAAAATTTCATGTTTTTGTTGATATTTCTAAAAGATAATATATCCATGTATCAAAGAAAACTTTTATACGAATATTGTGAATCTGGTGCTTTCCAGGTAAATCAATATCAGATCATTCTCACGTGCATAATTATTAGATTTATATACAATTCATTTTGATTATTAAGTAAAGCTTAAAGGACAATTGAACGCAATTGTGATTGTAACTTTAAAAAGAGTAAACAATATATAGACCACACTTTATAAAATACAAATAAACAACACACTTGGATTAGGACTCTCAGATCAGTTCATTGGATAAAAGCAGGGAATGGGTGTTATAGAGTGAGGACAGGAATTCCTTATATTTAATGAAAAGGGACTGCTTTATTTGTTACACGTTCTAAGGAAATAAGCTTCATAATACCGAATTTCTGTCAGACTGTTACATTACCTAATTTCCTGTTTGGGCTGCACAGAGAACGTTAACAACAACATTTCTAGTACTATTGTTGTACATGTATATTCTGAAGTGTAAAAGTTTCCAAAAGCATACCTCTTTTGTAATCAGGTTTTTCAGATAACATTAATTCTGTTGCTTCGCCTTCCTCTTTTTCTAAGGAGAAATAACAATGAAAAATTTATTTTAGAATTGCACAAATGTTAAACAGTGTTCACTGAGAGTTGGGCTAGCGTGGACATATAAAAATCTGTGATCAGGTGTTTATAAGAAATAGGCCTCCGCTATCAATCGGTCACACCCGGCGTGATCATGTTGTGTTCCCTTTACCTTGATCAGGTAAACGGAGTTAACTGTAATCAAAATCAGTGTACAGAGAAATGTCTAACAATTGGCATGAAACACGTAAGACAGCATTTTACCCAATGAAAGGTCAGGTTCATTTCTTTCTAAGAAGACGGATTCACGATTTTACCTGGAAGGTTGTTCTTCATTTCTGTGATCAAAATGTATTTTCTAATGTGTCTAAATCGGTCGCGGTGGCTAAGTGGTAAAGCTCTCGCCTCGTGATCAGGAGGTGGTGAGTTTGAGCCCAGCGCTAAACCGTTAAAATAATTAGTGATTGCTCCTTTGCAAAGAGCTCAGCAATTAGAAGTAAGAACCACGGGTCTTTGGGATATAACCATAAAAACGGATGTCCCGTGTTGCAGCACGCGTGACATGCTAAAGAACCCTCCCTGGTAAAAGCCATAAATTATAAGCATAGGTCTGAATTTGCACCCCGTTCACCGGCAATGGTGACATCTCAATATCAAATATGAGTGAAATATTCTCAACGGGGTGAAAAACAAGCAAATAATCAATCAATCACCTGTGTCTAAAACGTCTATTGTGAGCGAAATTTTGAAATCGCATAATTATCAATCTACCTTCGTAATATATATCGTTTCAAGGATTCATTAGGTAAAATGTAACATTTAGATATTAAAGGTGGCTATGTAAAAT
The DNA here is from genome assembly GCA_903981925.1 of Ostrea lurida. Classification (NCBI taxonomy): domain Eukaryota; kingdom Metazoa; phylum Mollusca; class Bivalvia; order Ostreida; family Ostreidae; genus Ostrea; species Ostrea lurida. The sequence continues at coordinate 22,986 of CAJDSM010029022.1, forward strand.
TAGGATGCTTTCATATATAAACATAACAGTGCACTGGTTTATTTATAAACATAAAAAAGACTCGAATTTTGTTACAGATTTCAAAGGTCTAGTCCTTATTTTGTAAGATCCAGTGTTGGTATCCAACTTTAAATAAGGTGCATTTTCATGGGTCCGCGATTGCCCAACTCTTGTTTTTGTATTATGTTTTGTACTTTGATCACTGTTCGTTATCTTTGCCTTTACATTTATTATACAAAAAATAAAATTATTATTTTCCAAACAGTGAACCAAATCCTTCAATGGGTGGATGTTCTAGTGACAGCGTCAGTTTATTATCGGGTTTTGGTCTTTGCAATGAAGCAATGTTTCTTGATCAAAGATGTATACCAATAAAAACTGTTCTATACAAAAAGGCGAAGTTAACATTGTGTCAAACGTAATCATAATCCAAAAAACATATACAAAATCAAATGTAGGGCAACACGGACCTCCGACAAAAGCAAAGGTTGAATCAGGAGTATAAATGGTTATTGAAAACCTTCAAGATTATTTGTGGCGGAAATCGATTGACATTGAAATGGAAGGAAAAGTTTTATATTTATATCAATATGAAATTTCACTTTTAAAACTCAAAATATGGTATTCTCAAAATATATTGAACAATCTTATCAAAACGAGGCAAAGACAATGGATATTGATCAATCTAGTTATTCTCATAAAATAATACAAGAATTGGATAAACAATGATCCTTGGCCACACCAGGGATAAGATCAGGTGCCTAGGAGGAATGAGTATCCACTGATGACGGGTTCCACCCATCGTACATCTATCGTCTTGATCAGGTATCCCGTGATCAAAATCAAAGTATAAAGAACGCCTTAACAATTGGCATGAAAGAGATCAGTAAATGCAATTAAATGAAATAATCGTTTGGAATCAGCTAGTTTCCCAGTGCTATTATGTTATATTTGATTGCGTGGAATCGAGATTAAACGAGATTAAACCGGATGATATGGGGGGGGGGGGATTACAATTCCGCATGTGTTTTTCACCGAAGCCGATTAAAATATAGCTTAGCTTTTTCCGTCAAGTCTTTCTAAATTATATCAAATTATTTGCATCTTTTCAAAAAAAAAAAGGTATGCTTTAATGCATTTTTTCATCCTAACCTTGAATATCAAGTTCCTGTTAGAAAATGTCTATGGTCGACTTTGTGCATTCCTTTTCTAAAAAGAGCGATTTGTTTTATCATATAAACAGCAAAGTTAGGACTCAACATTATGACACTCGGAATGATTACAGCTTCTCTGATGTCAGCTTCTCATATTTTTATATTCCATCATCACACATAAATATCATGTGTATGTCTCTCAATGCTTACTCCTCCATGGCACCTGATCCTGCATTCGCTTTTGTCGAAGGTCCGTGTTGCCCTGCACTCGATTTTGTATGTATTATTGGACTATGATTACGCTTGATACTTTGTTACTTCGCCATTTTATATCCTCAACTGATTTGATACGCAAGTGCTTCTTATGTGTATGATCGGGATTTTAATGCTTAGATATACATGTAAATTGGCGAAGTAAACAAAGTATACATTCCGGGGGTCATCCATGAGATTTTAAAATCTGTAGTAGAAACGTCGAAGTAATTCCTGCATATTTTGATACTTGATGCAGAGTTATAACGAATCTTGTTTAAAGTCATCATTTCGCAAATTCTACGGTCGCTATAATGACCTTGTTTGCGATTACAACGCACCGTATAACGTTTTTTTTTTCGCGATAATCTAATTTTCGCTTTATTTGCGAGTATTTTCAAAAGGCAAACAATTGAATGCGCATAAAATTGACACAAACTGTTTCATTTTTGAATTTCTCGGATAATACCAAGAATCGCAAACAAAGGAGCACGCAAATAAAAAATAGCAGTGTTTTGGGGCAGATTCGCAAAATTTGTGATACGCAAAAAAAAACGTTATACGGTATTACGAAGTCATACGTTGACCGATTTGTTTCATACCTTTTGTTAGACTGTCATTTTCCTACTAGATTTGATTACGGGTAATAACGTTTACTTTATTTCGACTACGGGCTCACGGCGGGTGTGACCGTTCTGAAAAGGATGATTTCTCCTCTATGGCACCTGATCCTGCCTTCGCTTTTGTCGGAGGTCCGTGTTGCCCTACACTCGATTTTGTATATTATTTTGGGGATTATGATGACGTTTAACACGATGTTACCTTCGCCTATTTGTAATGATCCATGGGGGGATGATCACTCGGATAGCTGACTCACATGAAGTTATGAATGCCAAATACAAGCATCAACTATATCTATCATCACTATACCTTCCGTTGGTTCATGACTCAAATCAAACTGTTTAATCTATTTGCAGGAATACCAAAGATATTCTTTACAATTCCCCTGGCCCTCGACAAGTCGTAATTGAAAATATAGCGTTTGTCATTGGCCTAAAGAAAAATTTCGCGAGCCAGATTTTCTTGCCAAATTTGTCATCTGCTATGATAAACTCAACTAAGTAAAGGCTTCCCATGAACAACCAAGGTGCTGTTAATAAATGTGTTCTGCACAACAAATGACGTCACAATGAGAAAGTAAGCATGTACATGTACTACTACGACTATGTATGAGTACGGCTGTTATGCGGAAAACTGCGGACTAATACAGGTCGCCACGAATGATGCTAGATCGTATATATAGCTATTCCGGTGTAAAATCTGTTAATGTCTGACAAATGCATATTGAGTCAGACTACTGACAAAAAAGTTGATGTTGCGAGATTTCAAAATTCATGTTGAAAGGCAGCTTTTCGTAAATTGTTACAACAATTAAGTGTGCCAATATAATCTGTCATTGGGTGAAATGCTGGCTGCCATGTTTCAAATCATTTGTTACATGTAGGCCGATCTCTATGCACTACGGATTGCTTTATTTGCCAGATCAAGGTAAAGGGCTTGCGTCGGATGTGCCCATTGAGAGGGAATGCTTATTCCTCCACGGCATCTGGTTCGAGTTTCGCCAGTACTTCAATTTGTATTTGTTATCTTCGCCTTTTCATATATCATAGGTGTTAAATCTTTTTCGATCGTGTATTATATAAGTATATTTATATTGATTACAAATGACATTTTGGCCACTTAAGTGTAGAAATAGGCATACAAACTTGAAAAAGGAAAGCGATGAATAGTTGAAATTATTGTTAGCGTAAATGCTTTATTAATTTCATTTCACATTACTTGTTTCTAAAATATCATACCGTTGCTTTGTCTCTTGTTGCAATGTTTTCTGCACAAACCTTTAGATAGAAACGTGAAATGAGAGGAAGACAAAATATCAAAATGCATTAGGAGTCTCTCAATTTATTAAACACTTCAAAGCTTTGATATTTATTCATTCATTTTGTAGTGTTTGCGAATCAAGAAAGCAAGCGCATCCATATTAATAATGTTTTGTCATTTATCAATAAGTAGATGGTAGATTTTTGGATGATGGTAGCACTCTCCTCTGTCAACAATATAAAATTAACTGATGCATAACATAGGTAGTGTTGGATGATGCCCGATATGCTAAAAGGAGCATCGGGATATGCAAGTTTGAAGATAAGAGCTTGCCTATGTAAGAGGTGTATCCAGTGCAACCCTAAGTCCTGAATACATGGTAAAAGTGTTAAAAGTGTGATATAAAAATTAGAAATCATATAGCCCTAAATTAGTCCAAAAATCTGTTTCCAGATCTTTGTAATACAGCTATTTAATGATCTTGTAGCGTAGAGATCATTTTGTGCACTATTTAATCTTTACATTTCTGCATGTTGCCCATGTAGAACAATTACTTACGCAAATATCTTGCTGAACTCAATTCATAAAACTTCAATAACAAGTGTTCTTGTCTTCAAAGGTTTTGACTTTAGAGTCATAAGCAATGGGAGTTGCATTTAAATTATAGCCTGCCTTCGTTTAAAAAGAATACCAAACGCTGATGAGAAATATCCCTTCAGATGAATTTAATGATGGCATCTGGATTATTGGTATGTTGAGTATACCATCATTTGTGAAATTTGTAGGTACCTATGACGTATTTTCGGCATGCACATCCATATTGGGATATTTCAGACATTGAATACTTATTACATATTTCACTTTTCAACACCCTACCCAAAAGAATGCCTAAACTCAAAACTACCGGACGTAATATTATGGTATACACCGTGTATTATTTTATATTTTGTTAAATTTAGACTGACATACATATACCATAGGCATTTTTGTCAAATTGGAGAGCTTTCGCTTTGAAACTTGGGGACCGCAAGTCCAATCCCTACACGTGACATGGCCACGTCAAACCTAGGTTATGTATGTACATCATGAAATACCACGTTAATCTAAAGTATACGCACTTAAACATTATATTTTGAAATAAAGTTTCAAATGAAAAATATTAAAACGATACCTCGTCTCCAACAGATAATCAATACAATTATTCCAATGACAATGCCAAGACATGCTAGTACAACAGGAAGCAAAATCTATAAATGAAAAGAAAGTTATTTGACAACAAATATATTGATTCCAATGTTATTATTGTAATCATTTTTCATCATTTCGCCTACGATTTAAATTTACCTGGTACTCGTATATACGTTACTGTCGCCATTAGAACCGTTTGTTTAGTTCAAGCCATGCTGTATGTTGGTTGTTTTTCCTGTGGAAATCAATTCTGATGACCTGTTAACAACTTCGTAGCATCCAAGGTCTGCAAATATTGTAAAAATTAATCAATAATGTTAGACAAGGGCTACTTTTACAAGAGTTGTTCCTCTGTATACCTAACATTCAATAATTATTCATGTAAACTTAGTTAACTTACAAAGATGTGCTTCTTTGACTTATATCGACTAGGACATTCAGGTGTGACATCGCTACATTTCGTGTTGTAATGTTCTTGTATCCTTCCTCCTTGAACATTGAACTCTACACAATAGCCTAAAATTTACAGGATTACAGAACAATCGAGACAAAGCAAACAAATTAAATTTCATGAGACTTTTGTTCACTACTCTGCTATCATCGAATTATCCATCAATAAAATGCGTACCAAGTATGTAATATTCAGGAGCACAACTTCCAAAAGTGAATTTTCCAGTTCGTTAATAACGCAATGGTACTTAAATCTGGCGGGATCTGTGCAGTTTTGGCTCTGAGCGATTGCTTTACAATTCTTTTGTTTGGCGGGCAATACTTGCTTCATGTTCAGTTAATGGGCAGGAGTTTACATATTGCATTGTATGCAGAGACTCTTTGCAGTATCTGTTGTCAAAAACTGCTTCCTGTGTAAAAGAGGAAAACTAAATGCTTGTTCTTACATCTAAATTGAAATCATTCTATAGAGCATATATAGTTGTGCCTTTGAAATTGTTGTTCGTATTCACAGATTGCATCTCGAAAATAGTTCATACTCACCTTGATCAAGGTGAAACAAAGACACAGTAAAGCAATGCCAAGTGTTTTTAACTTCCCCATCTTGTCAGTTGTCTTACTTTGTGTTCTGAAACTCTTAAATAAATAAACTAAAAAATACAGGATTATATGCATAAGTTGTGTCAAATATAATACAAATGGATTTATATTGAACATGGCGTTCACACTGCCAATCCATCCAATAATAACAAAATAGGACAATGAGTTATAAATTCATTTAAGTTAATAAGTCAGTATGGTGCGCAATGTTTGATGCAAGTAAACTACGAAATTGTGTGGTAAAAAAAAAACCATAAAATAGAA
>CAJDSM010029022.1:28799-43526 GCA_903981925.1 Ostrea lurida
TGACATACATTATACCATAGGCATTTTTGTCAAATTTGGAGAGCTTTCGCTTTGAAACTTGGGGACCGCAAGTCCAATGCCCTACATGGCCACGTCAAACCTAGGTTATGTATGTACATCATGAAATACCACGTTAATCTAAAGTATACGCACTTAAACATTATATTTTGAAATAAAGTTTCAAATGAAAAATATTAAAACGATACCTCGTCTCCAACAGATAATCAATACAATTATTCCAATGACAATGCCAAGACATGCTAGTACAACAGGAAGCAAAAATCTATAAATGAAAAGAAAGTTATTTGACAACAAATATATTGATTCCAATGTTATTATTGTAATCATTTTTCATCATTTCGCCTACGATTTAAATTTACCTGGTACTCGTATATACGTTACTGTCGCCATTAGAACCGTTTGTTATGTTCAAGCCATGCTGTATGTTGGTTGTTTTTCCTGTGGAAATCAATTCTGATGACCTGTTAACAACTTCGTAGCATCCAAGGTCTGCAAATATTGTAAAAATTAATCAATAATGTTAGACAAGGGCTACTTTTACAAAGTTGTCTTCCTCTGTATACCTAACATTCAATAACTTATTCATGTAAACTTAGTTAACTTACAAAGATGTGCTTCTGTTGACTTATATCGACTAGGACATTCAGGTGTGACATCGCTACATTTCGTGTTGTAATGTTCTTGTATCCTTCCTCCTTGAACATTGAACTCTACACAATAGCCTAAAATTTACAGGATTACAGAACAATCGAGACAAAGCAAACAAATTAAATTTCATGAGACTTTTGTTCACTACTCTGCTATCATCGAATTATCCATCAATAAAATGCGTACCAAGTATGTAATATTCAGGAGCACAAACTTCCAAAAGTGAATTTTCCAGTTCGTTAATAACGCAATGGTACTTAAATCTGGCGGGATCTGTGCAGTTTTGGCTCTGAGCGATTGCTTTACAATTCTTTTGTTTGGCGGCAATACTTGCTTCATGTTCAGTTAATGGGCAGGAGTTTACATATTGCATTGTATGCAGAGACTCTTTGCAGTATCTGTTGTCAAAAACTGCTTCCTGTGTAAAAAGAGGAAAACTAAATGCTTGTTCTTACATCTAAATTGAAATCATTCTATAGAGCATATATAGTTGTGCCTTTGAAATTGTTGTTCGTATTCACAGATTGCATCTCGAAAATAGTTCATACTCACCTTGATCAAGGTGAAACAAAGACACAGTAAAGCAATGCCAAGTGTTTTTAACTTCCCCATCTTGTCAGTTGTCTTACTTTGTGTTCTGAAACTCTTAAATAAATAAACTAAAAAATTACAGGATTATATGCATAAGTTGTGTCAAATATAATACAAATGGATTTATATTGAACATGGCGTTCACACTGCAATCCATCCAATAATAACAAAATAGGACAATGAGTTATAAATTCATTTAAGTTAATAAGTCAGTATGTGCGCAATGTTTGATGCAAGTAAACTACGAATTGTGTGGTAAAAAAAAAACCATAAAAATAGAATGCATGTAGAAAAATATCACTGTTCATAACATCAAATCATGGTAATATGCGTACATTTTATTATTATTATTTCTATTGGTCTTTCACTGATATCATTGCATCATTTTTCTATCCTGTCTGAATATACAAGTTCTTTTGATAAGTTCTATATGCATGTAGATGTATTGCTACTGCTCGCATCACCATGAAATTGGATAGAATGTTTGTATAACTTTCTTTCATGAACAGAACTTGAAATAGGAATATGTTTTCACGAAGCATGTACATTCCAGACAAATATATTGCAATTTTCATTTTAAAAATACATGATTTCGATACATGTCTTTTTCTATTTTCATTTTTTTTCTGTACATTTTAAATAAGTCAAAAAATATATACCTATACTACATCACGTGATGATTACAAAATACAAAGGTCATTGCATTGTTATTAAATGAAGTCTGCATTTCAGTCTTTTTTCTGGAGGTCGAATATCGACGTAGAAAAAAATGAATCCGATGATAAGTTGTCTAGAGTCATCACCCTTTGTCAAATTGAAGGACGTTGTAAAATAAGCAAAGCGTTGTCATTGTCAATTGATAATGAATTGCTGTGAAAACGAAAGTAAGTAAATTGGTATATGAAAGCCTTAATCATAATCTACAGAGAACATTAAGTACACATTTCAGTTTACTATGTGAGAAAATCGCGGAAAAGGCTGACTAATATATGTAATCGCAATTTTTAAGTTTACTTACATAGTATGTAATGCAGAGCTCTGTTTTCCAAAATTATCAATATTGCGCACGCATTCGTCCCCTAAAGAGACCTTTAAACTTTATACTTTTAAATTTACTTCGTATCTATTTTTTGCACGTTGTTGTATCTTGGAACAACATACGTTATCGGTAGAATAAATTCTCTTTAAAATGCATATACGTTGACAAACCCAAAGTTATTTTTCGTGGTGTTTCACGAACTCAGTTTGAATATGACACCTATTGGGTTCACTTTTGTTGTTGTGATTTATCTTTGTGTGCACGCATTATAAAGGAATGTGAACATATATCATATCTACCTCTTACCAACGTCATAAATAGAGTGGTCTCCCTTCATACTGATTCAATCAAAAACCATTTTATCACATTTCTTGAGACCTTGAGAATCCTGATGGACAATTATGATATGTTAGACGTTAGATATTAAGAACAGCACATATTTATTTGTGAATGACGAACATACAATGTATAAAGTTAATATTCAATATGTTAAAGATACAACATCAAAGTACACCCTAGCGACGAGGTTATCAATCTGATAAACCCTATCTCTGCATGATAGATGACCGTCTTATCATAAAATTGTAAATTTTATAAATTAAAACTGAATTATAAAAATACTTCATTTCTATCACTATGCATCATATTAATATCCTGGTTCTATTTCACATTAGTTAGATGCATAATATACATTTCCTGTTTCCGTCATGCAGAATGGAACCAATTTTTGTTTTCTCCATTTTTGCCGTTTATAGATCAGTGCAATGTGATTGTAGAAGGTTGGTATTACGTTTAATTATTAGATCCCATTCAGTACAATTAAGATGATCCTTAAAATAAAAAACATGATCAAATGCTATTGTACCTAAAGCATCCAAGGATCCACATGCTGTGCAGGATTTTTCCTGAATGCCGACAACACATGTGAAAGTAAGTGATTACTTTAATTGCTTTTATATAGCGCAGATGTTAATGGTAACCTAACAACTCAACTTTGACAAACGGGTGTATTCAGTTTCTCCATCGTCAATTTTCTATATTCAAGTAGCAACATTCCATCATCACCTGCATGTGCTATTTATGTATCTCAACTGATTCTATACGCAGTAGACTTTTCCGTATATGGTCACTTTTTTAAAGAGGCAGGCTGCTAAAAAATAAGTTGGTGTTAGAGGGGTTCCAACGAATTAGTTTGCCAGTACACATATCATTGGTCAAGAGCTGTCTTGAATGTTCAATAACAATTGTTCTATACACACTAATTTTGACTGTGGCGTAATCCGTTTAGCTGATTGGGAGAGCACAAGACGGATCGACAGGGGGCGGGGGGGCTTACTCCTCCAAGGCATCTGAACTCACGTTCAGTGATCCGTGCTTGTCCTACTCAAAATTCGTATTCCTTAAATTATTTATGAGATTGATCACAATATTAATGTATTCTAAATAATCTGTATGTACATAAGTACATAACAAAGCATGCAGATATGTCTCTAAGTATATCATTGATTGATGAATATTATGTACTACTGACAGAGTGTCCTGTTGGTCTTCACGGTTTGAACTGTTCAGAAAAATGTGAGTTTCCTGGTTATGGAGATCATTGTCAGAGTGAGTGCCAATGTAGAGAAGAAATCTGTGACTACAGGATTGGCTGTCTTGAAGAACTAAGTATGTAAAACCTTGAGTGTGTAAGGAAAATAGTGCAGCATTTAAAGAATAGTTAACATATCTACACATATAATTAAATATTTAATATTTTGAAGGTACAAGCACCTTGGGGAGTACAGTCACATATCTAGCTTCGGTCAGCACTTTTTCAGTCAACAGTGGTTTAGCAGCAACAACGACAAAAATAAAGAGTGAAGGTGTAATTGAACATGGTGTCGCTATTTTGTATGGTATTTTTGCCTTTGTTGGTATATTTGTATTATTATTTGGAACATTTTTGGGGATTTATATACATAAACAATGCTTCAGGAGATCATTGGTGCCTGAAGGGTATGGCGTGACAAATCAGTCGCAGTTTGTCAGATACAATGGCCTTGCAAGGCAGACAAGGAAGGAAGATGGTGAACGCTTGTCAACAGACCCTATGTACTTGGATCCTGTACAATCGCATAGTGTTGAAATTGAATCTCACGACATAGACAATCAACTCTCCGCGGTTGAACGAAATTCACAAACGAGGGAATGTAATATCACAACAGATGATTCAGCCTATCTCACTCCATGCGTGAAAGATAGTGACACGTATGTAGAAATACTGGACAAAACAAATTCGTTGTAAGTAAAGCATACATAACGCCAGTTCGTGAACAATATCCGTAATTTATGTTTGTGTCCAACAAAACATACATTATATCGCTTTGTTCATCCTTAACCAATTCTGTTTAATATCATGCCTAAATTAAATATTTTTGTCCATCTATTGTTCCTTGTACAAGTTTTTGTTATATGCAAAGCAGTTAAGGATATATAATTTTGTATATTATATATATGTAAATCAGATTGCATAAGGTGTTATATAAATGTATGATAATAATAGTTATTGAGAAATATGTCCCGGGCAAATATAAGTTCAGGATTTTCTTTTTCATTTCTAGAAATCAGTTGACAAATGTTTTCTATGTAAACAAATCGTAGTTTTGGAATAGTTTAATGCGCTTTCAATTTATTACTCAAATCCCATTGTACTTATAATATAAACAGAGCGAGTTTATAGTACAAACAACTTGCCAATGCACAATGCAATTCGGATGGCAAAAATTTAAAGATCGTTTAATGAAAACATATTTGCATGATGGACAGGTGGAATATTTAGACCGTAACATGTACATCGATAATCAAATCGCCTAACAAGCTTAACGCTTGACCACTTGATATTTTGCTATGCATTCCAAACTTGTTCAATAGTTTTGAGAATTTACGATATATTTCACAAATTACATTCTATACATGAGTTTGAGCTAAACGGCAAAATTAGTTCAAACATATATTTTGAGAAAGTTGGGGATATAGATGTGATGGAATTTAACTCGATAAAAATGCTCTTCTGACAGTAAAGTTAGAAAGATATGGCGATATGTTGAAATCCTTTTCGGCGAATAAATTTCAACTTCCAGATGTATAGACATTTTTATTGTTGTAACTGCTGCATATCAAGCAATGCTCATCATAACTTTATCTACATGTAGCAAATGTATATTCAATCAGACTGGATGAGGTTGTTCACGTTGCAGACATGTAAAACAAATGCCAATAGTTCCGGGCCATTTATAAGTTTTATAAATAGTATGACATTTTTCAAACACGACAAATTCCAGACTCTTTGCTTCCCTTTTCAACATTGATAGAGAAAACAAATTAACTATACCTGGTAGGCATTTTTGGAGTTTTTCGTAGTTCAAAGCTGAAGATTCTACAACTTGTACAATAAGAGATATAAGCTTCTATTTAAGATAAAATTCCTGTAGGGGAATGGGGGATTTTTTATCCTTTTAAATTCCTATCAAATCTATCAAATGCTGCCTGACGCGTTTCCATAGCAATTGTTATACCGTTTTTCACACACTGATTTGACTACAGATTCCTCCATTTACTTGATAAAGACTATTTGCTCACGACGGCTGTGACCGGTCATCAGGGAATGCTTACTCCTCCTAGGCACCTGATACCACCTCTGGTTTGTCCGGGGGTCCATGTTTGCCCATTTTTCTTGTATTCTTTTTGGGACTTACTAGATTATTCAGTATCGTTGTCCTTATATCTTTCAAAGGGTTTAAACACTGCTATAGTATATAATGCACGACAAAATACACAGTCCGCAATGCATATGTCCACTTAGTTGATCACATTGACTACGGATTTTTCCGTTTACCTGATCAATACTATGGGCTCACGGCCGGTGACCGGTCAACAGGGGATGCTTACTCCTTCTAGGCACCTGATCCCATATCTGGTGTGTCCAGGGTTCCGTGTTTGCCCAACTGTTGTTTTTGTATTCTATTTGGGGTTTATGAGATTGATCACTGTTCGTTATCTGTGCCTTTACATTGAAGTCATTGCAATAAGGCAATACATAATAATGTATAATAAGAAACATATAATATTGATAATAATATTCATATTAATAATAATGCTTTATTTTACGATAGCCATTCAATCGGTATTATCCGGAGCCTTCTATAGTAATACAAAAAACATAAAAGCATATGAATTAGACTGAAGTTAAATAAATAAGTTGGACGTACAAGCATTTTGAAATAACTTCAGATAAACTGCAAATACTTATGCAATGATCCAATGAGTACTTCTTTAGTCTAACATCGCTTTGTTTTGAGTTAATAAAATGTCTAATAAAATGATCAACTCAACAGAAATGCACTAAAAATGCACTCGAACCAATGAATGTCAAATAAATCAAATTCAAACCCAATATATAGCACATAGTATTCATGATTGAATAATCATACATCAAACCCTGGTGTAGCAAAGTTCAATCATTTCTGTTTTATCAAAATCGGCATTTTTGAGATATTTCACTGCTTCTTCGATGTGATTTTTCAGTTCATTTGGAATGCTTTCCGGAAATTCGAAACGATTTGTAGCTTCTTCCTTTTTATATTTCACTTTGATTTCATTTAATAATTCATCAAATACTTTTTCTGCATCTTTCCAGGGTGCATGATCTTTTAAAATGCGTTTAACACATTCATCATTGCACAAATCAATTGCTCTTTTTTTATCATCTGCGTCAAAATTTGGATCAGCGCCACAAACGATGAAAAGAAGAATTCTAACACAGCACTCAAGTCTGACAAGCAATGGATTCTTGTTTACTTCCTTTAGATGTCCGATAGCATTATGAATCGGTGTGTTTCCATCCAGGTCTATCGTAGTTTTCAAATCATTGATTCCCATGAGAGTTAGAATACACAATATTCTACTATATCGACTTTGCTTGGCAGCAACGTTCAACGCATTTTCACCATTTTCGTTGTCTTCATTTAGAATTCGTTTGTTATTCGTTTTTTCGAGAATCAATTTAAGATTCTCCAAACACCTTTCATCATCGTTTTCCGAACTCAGGCAATGGTGGAATACTGAAGAACAATTAGTGTCTCTGTACCTAACCCCAGCAGCATGCTCACAGAGTTGGTGTATCACACAAAATCGTGGCCCACGGTGTTTAACTGCTAACATTAATGGTGTCATTTTCATACTGTTTCGACCATTCACGTTTAAACCGGTTTCCGCTATCTTCTCAACAACTTCAGCCATGCGTTCATCAGATCTATCAGACATAACGAGCAGATGTAAAATAGAATTTCCTTCATCATCGACAAAATCGTGCACTCGTTTCTTTATCTCTTGTAAATTACTTCGCAACTTGCCATTGACAGTAGTCAGTACGTTTTCACTTCTGGCACAACATTCACCAAACAGAGAAAGATACATGTGATATTCTTGATCAATTTCCTTCTCTGTAAGGATAATCTCGTATAACGAATCAGTCAGATAGGGTAATTTGCATCGACTCGTCCAAAATATAGACGGAAGTTTAACAGGGGAACTATCATTTTCTATCATAAGAAAACAGCGTATGACATTATCCCCTTTCTTCTTCAATTCGCCGCAAAAAGTATCAACAAATGATCTCTTTTTAAAAATGCCACATGTGTATATTTTTGATAGATTTTGGTTTAAAGCCTCATACAGAAACCTCAAAGCCAATGTTTTTGTTTGCTTCTCTGTCAGAGAACCATAATCATGGTTACTTATGGCATCCAAAGGAAAGAGCTGTGTCGTTTGATCAAAGTACTTTTCACAAAAAAACTCTCCGACTGCTTCATAAACACTGTCATGCACAAACTTGAAACATTTCTCTTCTTTCGTGAAAAAGGATCCAGTTAACTTCTGAGCAATATGTGACAGTCCTTTGAAATCAAGAGGACTGAAATACTGCATAGCATCTGTTGAATAAGAGTTAACAAATTTTCTGCAAAGAACTTCACTTTCCAAATCTAGTTTTTTGTGTGGGTCACACATTTTCAAATGCCACTCGAAAAGAAATAAAACAAAAAACAGTGTTTTAGTTTTACAACTCTTATCATTTTCGATTTCAAATTCAGTCTGAAGCTTCAGAAATTCGACTGGGTGAGAGAAGAATCGCGCGCCGCGTCTTTTATACTCTTCCTTGCATGCATATAAATGTGCGCAAAAAGGAAATCCAATTGGACCCTCTGATTTCTTGATTTCTTGCAAAAATTTAGGGTCAATTCTATGTGAACGGATATGTTTTTCTTTCTCTGCATACTCCATTTGTTTTCTAAAAATCAATACTTTCTCTTCATCGCTACAGCGAAAATCATCCCCAGATATTGTGTAATTTTCATGGAAAAGGGGGGTTCTTCTTTTCATGAACGAGCATGCGTTTTCAATCGCATGCTCTCTTGCAGTAATTATGACTTTTAACGGATCAATGGGCTCCGATACAGTACTCCCTCTTCCCCGTCTTACACAGTTATTGAAGCAGTCGTCTAATGTTTTCCACCAATTTTCCAGATCGTAGTTTAGGAGATTATCATAAAATATGTTATCAATAAAAACAACTGATTGCACATTGGGATCCGTAAACGAAAATTCCTCCCATGATCTAATCTTATGCACAGTTCTGTTCTGGGAAGATGCTTGGAACAATAAATGTCTTGCAATGTGTGTTTTACCGCAGCCCGGTGGCCCAGTTAAAACAACAATATTATGCTTCTCCAAATAGTCGTGGGCTTTCTTGTATGTGCCAGTTTCAGCAAAATATTTATCAAACGTGCGAAAGCTTCTCAAATATCTCTTTGATTCCTCTGAAAAAAAAAGTAAAAATCATCAAGGAATTAGCAACGTTTAAAGGATTTTTCTTACGATGTAGAAAATATTTGTATTTAGTTCTTTTTTTTCTCCTCTCTGTCATACCTTTTCTAGCTAAATGATATTTTTTGTAATTTTATTATTGCTAAATTTGCACATATTGTTACGTAGCTTTGGCGTTGTTTTTACAGGCAGGGGAAGGTCATAAAAATGTCAGTGAATGGTGTATGAAAAGCTCTTCACAAGCTAAAGGTTAAAGGATGACAAACGACTTTATCTAAATTTCCAAAACACACAATTTATGAGGGGGATGGGGGAGTGTTCACATCACTTGCATTGACTGCCTCTAAAAGGTTTTCCAAAAAGTTCATTTCTTCTAAATCCTAGAGGAGAGAAAACCATGCCTGCTCATTTTTTTCATCAAACTTTATTCCTTAGATTTTTAGATGAGGAGGGGGTGGGCACTTACTATCAAGTATTGCTTATACATCAAATGATGTGGTAAAGTATCTCTTCATTCGTTCCTTGAATACGTATATGCCTGAACAAATCACCGCAAAATATCGAATAAGACTCCATTTATGACATAATAGAGTATAATCACTTTGTATTTATAATATTTTGAAGTTATCTTAAATAGATGCATTCTTAGATGCTATACGTCATTTTATGAAGAAATTAAGAAGACCGTCTTCACATTCATATAATTTACTTACACAAATGAAATACCTATGAACTAACTCGTCAAACAATGATAATAAACTAGATCATGTCATAAGACAAACAAGTGTTTATTTTCCATTGTACATGTGTAACAAGAAAAGGGGTCATAAAGTTGCCTGATGATTTACATGAATATTGATTTTTCATGAAAAGCCTATGTAGGACACCACCAATCATCTTCAAAAGATTATTTGGCAACTGAGTAAAGAACAGGAAAGAAGGTGAAAGAAAGCGAGAAAGGGAAGAATGAGAAAAAAGAAGAGAGAAGAGAAGAAAGAGAGGAGAAAAGAGACCAAGAAGGTAGAAGAAAGAAAGGAGGAAAGGAATAGAGAGGAGAAAGTGAGGAGAGGAGGAAGGAACGGCGCAGAAAAGGAGAAGAAGAAGCAAGAATATGTAAAGAAAGAGAGAAAAAAAGAATAGAGACGAGTAGAAGATAAAGAGTAGAACAAGAGAAGAGGAGAAGAAAGAAGCAAAAGGAGGAAGAATAGGAAAAGAAGAGGGAACGAAGAGAAGCAAATAGAGAGTAAGAAAGACAGACAGAAGGAAAAGGAGGAGAAAGCAAGGAAAAGGGTAGGGAGAGGAGGGATAGAAGAAGATGAGGAAAGGAGCAGGGAAGGAGATAAGAGTGAGAAAGATAGAAGAGAAAAAGAAGGAGAGAGGAAGAACATACAGAAAAGATATAGAAAGAGATGAGAAAGGGAGAAGAAAGAATGAAGAGAGATTAGAAGAGTAGGAAAGAGAAGGAGAGAAAAAGAGGAGGGAGAGAAGGAGGGAACAGGAGAAACCAGAAGAGAACAGATAAGAGAAAGAATAGAGAAAGAAGGAAATAGAGAAGTAGTAGAGAGAGTAGAGAAAAGCAGCAGGAAGGAGGAAAGACAGAGGTAGGGTAGGAGAGAATAGAGGAAAGAATGGGAACAGAGAAGATTGGAGAGAAGAGGGAAAAGAAAGGAGAGAAATGAGGGAGGGTGCAGAAGGCAGAGAGAAGAAGGGAGGCGCCAGAGAACAAGGGGAAGTAGCAAGAGCGAGAGAGTAAGATAGGGAAGCCAGGAAATAGAAGCGAAGAATGGGGAACAAGAGAATAGGAATGGAGAGAACTTAGATTATGCAGGATTTCAAGAGTGTCATTTTAGCTCACCGAGACGAAGATCTGGGGAGCTATGCTTATAACCCTCGGCGTCGGCGTCCCATCTTTGGTTAACAGTTTTTAGGAGCAAGTGTGCATTGACCTCTACATCTAGCTTAAATTACTGCGTCCAATCTGCACCAAACTGTATGGAGGATGCTCGGGGGTCAGAAAGGAAATACAAGAACTAAAATACTGAATCTGAGCCATAGGCTTCGGGTGCGAGAATTAAGAGAATAAGGTTGTTAAGTGCTCAGGTTAAAGGTATGTCTGGAGCAAAGTAGTGGGCATATGCTAGAGTAGTTCTAACTTTAATACTATCCGATCTCCCCAAATGCATGGATGAGCTTCTAATGGGGTAATGAAGAATATATAGACTCTAAGAAGTGCTGAATACTGAGCTATAGGCTTCAGATGCGGAGGAGGAAAGATAAGATGTTGAAAAGTGCTGGTTAAGGAATTTCGAACAATGTACTATTGTAGCGTTATACTCTAGAAGATTTAATACAGTGTTTTAATTTGTCACTAAATTCAACTGGAAGGTATGCGAGGAGAGTCTGAAGGACCACACACTCTGGTTGCTGACTCAGACTTGTAAGGTTTCGAAGCTATAAATGAGGTGGTGCTATTATGAGACGAATGTAAAGTTATCTGGAGCAAGTTTGCTATTAAATTGTCCAGTATCAAATAATACTTGGTCCATGCGTTCACCAACTCTCGATGGAAAGTCTGCGATGTTGATACTGACTTATGTGATCGCTGAATCATGAGCGTAGGATGCGGAATGCTTGTAATTGATGTTGTTAGTAAGGCAATATTTGGTATTGCCTTGTTTAGTTTATTATATCTGAATTACATGTACGTGTCCAATCTATCCCAGAACTCTAATGGTATGGTCTGTCGGGGATACTGAACTTAGATGGGGATTGCAGAATCTTGAGCTGGATAGTTTCGGATGCTGGAATGTATTTTCACTTGTTAAATAGCCCAATATAAGATTGAGAGTATCACTTGTTCAGTTTAATCAATCTGACATTTATACATAGATCCAATCTTCACCAAATTCGTCATGGGGTTTGAGGTATGATATCCGACTTATAAAAAATGCTGAATCTGAACTGTGAAAGGTTTCGCCAATGCTGGATGATGTGATGTTATATTAATAAGCATATTGATATGTTTGTTCAGTTAGATCTTATCTAAAAATAGATAGTATGTCCAATCTTCACCAACTCATCTATGATGGTTTATCAAGTGATACCGACCAGAAGATGCTGAATCTGAGAGTAGTTCGGAATGCTAGGAAGTAGTGCTTAAATAGGGTTCAGATTGTTCAGATAAACTCATATCTAAAAATAATGACTGGCCAATCTCACCAAAAACGTCCATGGGATTAGTCTGTCGGTAGATCACGCCGACTAGATGTATAACTGAATCTGAGCTGATATGTTATCGGATGCTGGAATGTGAATGTGTTAAATAGCATATTTGAGTATTAGTTTGTCAGTTTAATCTTATCTAAAATATATTTGCTCCATATCTATCACTCAAACTCTCACATGGGATGGGTAATTGGTGAACTGACTTAGAAGATGCGGATCCTGAGCTGTAGGTTTTCGATGCTGGAGATGTTGTGTGTGAAAATAAGGCTTAATATTGTTCGAAGTATCTAACCACTATTAAAAATGACTATGGTAACAAATCTATCACCAACTCTCATCGATGAGTCGTCTGGTCGATACCGACTTAGCTGATGCTGAATCTGAGCATGTAGTATTCGGAGCGACATTTTATGTGTTTTTAAAATAGGCATATTTGATTATTGCTTATTCCTCAGTTTTATCTTCTAAAATTACTTATCCAAACTCTCCAAACTCTCATGGATGTTCAGTATAATGGAGTGATACACTTGAGAAAATGCTGAATCTGAAAGTGATAGATATTGATCGGAGATGTAATGTTTATTAAATTAGCAATTGAGTTATTGCTGCAATTTCATCCAAACTTAGGAGGCGAATATTCCAGAAATAAAATTGTATGGGGAGGGTCGGAAGGCACTTTTTTTCCCAGAGCCCACCCATAAAATATTTAATTTAGAAAGAACCCCACAACGAAATATATTTGTCTTAAATAGTGCCCATTATAAAAATTAAAAAAATTTTACAGTTAAAGTAGCATAATATTTGATCTATTACGAAAGAAATTAATCTTTCATATTTTTTTCTATGAGATATATCAACTCAAAAAGTATGCAAATTAGAGTATGTAATACAACACTGAAAAGCAAAAGATACAAAGAACAAAGAGCACTGTATTCTATGTAATTATTCATGTGATGATACCAACCTATTAAAAAAACGGCCACACAGTCGCCTAGATAGGCATAGCGCTAGAGGTACTATATGATTTGCGGAAATGTATACACGGATGCTTTTTTCTCTGTACATAGTATACGTATTTAACAACATATCATAATGAATGTGATATATAATCGAATATTTTTTGCATTACAAGTTCAGAAATACGTCGACATATAAGCTAATTACTACAAAACATTTCAGGTGATTATTAAATTCTACTTCCTAATACGGAGATTGCGCGTGTTATGACGTTCAAATCCCCTTCCATTGTATAGAAGCCTCGCCCAGGAAGAGTAAACATAAAAAGAGGCAACGATCATGGTAACTAAGTGCAATCCTACGCCAATCAATGTCGTATGAGACAAAAGCAATCAGTGTTTGAACGTTGGCGCTAAGTTCAATGTAACAAGTACCTGTAAGTTTTTAAAAATTATAATTGGAGTCTGTTATTGAAGAATTTTTGAAATTTCAAGCATAATCAAGAATGCCATGGAAGTCATATTTAACATTAAATTGACATAAAATTAATAATACTGTATATTACCCCAGAATCATTTATGTAAACGTGACGTTTGTTTTAAATGTTAAAAAAAAAAAAAAAAGAAAAAAAAGTCTGTAAAAAAAAAAAAAAAAAAAAAAAAAAAAAAATGACCTAAATGCTATCTCAAGAAAGTTTTATTATTGTATATGGCCCTAATAGAATAAAAATGTGTTTTTTATATTCACACTTTTTATCCTCATCATACACTTATATGTGTCGATTTCATAACTTTTTTGCCTTCTCTCTGCATTACCATTTTACAGCAGAAACACAATAGGAACTGCATGATTATGTATAAAAATTTCTAGACAAATCTGTCTGACTTGTTCTGCATCCCATTATGGCCCTTGGTTTAGAACATTTTCATAAATGATGCCGTTTCCGCACTTTTTTCCTTCACTGCTTCAGATTCATTTCGATAATGGTACATGGTTTGCCATTATCCAATTTCACAGATTCAATTCAAGTTGGCTTCAATCTCATATTTTTCACTGAGTTAGGCCCTTGGACTTAGAAAACAGTTCTTAAATATCAGCTTTCCGCACTTTTTGTCACGCTGCTTGCATATTCCTGTTGACATATTTGTACCATTCCTTTGTCATACCAAGTTACAGATCAAGATCGAATTGGGATTTTTCATTCTATTCATTGTTCACAATTTATAGCCCTTTCCTATCCTGGGCTCACCAAATATTCCATTTAACCATTAAGTATATATATAGCCTACATAATGAAATTAGAATATTGTTGCGTTCCAATAATTTGTTAACTGTAGGCTATGTATGCTGTCAATCACCTTCAGAATGCTTTTTAATTATAT
>CAJDSM010029024.1:15447-45986 GCA_903981925.1 Ostrea lurida
TGATCATTAAATGTGAAAAACAAAATTTTGGGGGAAATGCCTTTAACAGAACTTACTCGATTGCAGATGGTGGGGAATTCTGACTTTGTTCAAGCCACGCTGGATACGCTGAAGAAAGAATGCATAACAACAGCCTCCCGGGACTCTACCTTCAGCAACTCCACGACAGCCGACGGCGGGAGCATTCTAGATCTGCTGAGGTCGCTCGTCTGTCCCAACAACTGTTCCAGTCAAGGTTCCTGTGTTAACGGTAATATTGCAACTTTGCAATGTTTTCTGTGAGTCCTTTAAGCAAATACCCCTGCTCGATTGTGTATATAAGTATTCAGATGTATAATGTGTGAAGAGAGTATACGCCCGATTATCCTAACTAGAAAAACTCAGATTAAGAAGTCCAGCCTCTGTGTGGACCGTGTAGACGTCACTAGTCTGACGTCACTATTTTGACTTATGCTTGTCGGTTTGGGATATAATTTATTCTTAAGTATTGCGCAATTCGGGAACTGATCCAAGTTTTGTTATTTTCGATGCACAAAACATCTGCGATAACATCATATCAACGGTCAATATTTGATTCATTCATACCAAAACTATTACTGTAGCAATAAGTGTTCTTCACTATATCCGCTATCAAAGCTCTGTCATATACAACGCATAAATTTATTTATAGCCCAAGAATCACATATATACAAGAATTATATAATGTTACAAGCATATTGTGTTTTATTCTTCAGAACTTGTCATAGTAACACGAATTTATATGATTTGCTATTGTAACACAAATTTATATAAATTGCAATTGTAACACGAATTCATACATGTGTATATTTTATTTAGAAACTTGCCAATGTAACACTAATTTCATCGGAGAGGATTGCTCTAAAGAATTATCTCAACCACCGGCGAATTCTTCTATACCCCAACAAGGGGCATGTGACACAAGCGTGCGCGCATGTCAGAAAACCAACATCGTGGGCACATTCTACAGTGAAACAGTCTACGCCCAATGCACCTATTTTAAGGTAGGCACAAGCTAATCAGAAATGTATAATCCCATATCATAGCATTTAATTGCATGACGCAAAGACGAAATTAAAGCTACCTATGGATATTGAGTATATCCATTATTTCAAATTTATATGGTTCAGAATTCCCAGGAGTATTTAAAGTTTCAAATACGTTAGCAATTCCACGTAGTGCTATTGGTAGATTATTTAATGTAACGTAATTAATTAAAGTACACGTGATATCGATATCATTAACTGACAACTGACATGCAATGCAGTGAATGCCAAACCTTAATCGAAGGATGTCATTCACCTGTTCTAGATAGTTTAACACATTCTAGCCATTTTCAGGCGCCTACACTCCGTGATTTTTAACCAAAAATGCATGCACACTTTATACGAAATATCTGACGCAGATTCTGTATCCCATTTATCAATATTTTAATAAAATAATATAATGTTTTTTTGTTGTTTGATATGGTGATGAAGGTAGCCAGTATTGCAACACGCGGACAGGTGATACTAAAAAACTGTATCGATCTAATTTGCAACAAACATGTATTCCAATGATAAAAATAATGTCAATTTCAAAAGAAATTTAAGATAATTGTAGTTTTCTTAATTTATGTACATATACGTATGCGCATTGCATAGTCATTATTATAAATGTTTGTTTTTTACTGATTTTATGTAATAAGCGCTTTAGAGTTAGATTTTTAAAATAGGGTGCTATACAAAACTTCTTATTGTATTGTATTGTATAAAATACACAGTGAATGTAAATATATATATCAATATTGACTTCAAATCAGATCACACTTTTCTACTCTAAAAAGATAGATATAATGTAACTTCAATTTTTTTATATTAAGGGAACACCTACTGGAAAAGAGGCTTCAAACCACGTGGTATTGGCGGAGGTGCAATACAGACACGTCAACCTCATCACGGTTACCATTCCATCGCCACCATCAGCGCGCCGGCGCAGGCGTTCCTCCGGAAGTACCGCACATGGATGGGAGATTCGGCTGAGCTATGATAATACTACATATGGCGACCCAGTCGTCATTCTTCTGTTCGACAGCACCACAAAAAGCTGTGATCTCTCAACGTTTGTCTGCATCAGCAAGGTATACACAATTCTATGGGCGCCGCCATATGTACATCACGTGTCTTTCCGCCATTACTTTAAACAAAATTACACAGTATGCTGCTATGTGCCAGCGCATTGCCACGCTTCTGGTTTTCCGGTGTTACTAAGCAAGTTCCATGCATTTTTTTTTACCGTATTAAAGCTAAGTAGAATGAAGGAAATCGACTATTGGAGTGCCGGGGTACTTCATAAAAATCTCTCACTCGCACCTTCTGTTAACCTAACTAAGTTACATGCACTTCACAGAAAAATGCAGATATGTTGAAATTTAATAACATAAAGGACGATATTTAAGGGACATTTGTGGCCCCTAAACCGAAAATGTCTGTATTTACCATGTTGGATATAGGTAAATAGAAATTGGAAAATCACATTTTTTTGTAATAAAAGATAAGATTCTATGTGAGAGAGAGAATTGGTAAAATCAAGACCAGATTGTTGCAAATGACCGATAAATATCGGTAAAATGCGACACATGATAAAAGATTAGACCTAACCGGTTAAAAATACACAGAACACAAGGATACCTACACATTACATGTGGTCTATTTCAGCCAAGTCTGCCACGAAAAGAGCGATAACTCTATGGAATGTCCCACTATCATTCTATACCAGATATTCCATCGTCCATACCAGATATTCAATGTCTTGCAGTTTTGAATAATCACCAATATGTTTTAACACCAAGCTTGTAATTTTGTCTCCTTTAAACTTCAACTTCTTTACAAAAAAGTTATTTTATACTGATTCACCGCTATTTACAACGTACATGTACATAGTTCCACTCTAAGATGCCACCACACAGCATATGATGGGATTATGGAGAATTCAATAGCCTACGATTTAGGACACATGGCAATATTGGACCATCTAAAAAATGTCGTTCTGCCCAAATTCATGTGATTATGTGCGTGCAAATAGCGTATTTGTTAACACATTTGCTTCTCACCGCTGCGACCCGAGAGGTGAGAGATTAATGTGGTTGCCCGCTCGGACACGTGGGTTTCCTTTTGGTACTTCGGATGATCCTTTCATGCCAAAATAAAGAGTTTTGCAAACACGGACCCTTATATATATACCAGAGGTGGGATCAGATACCTAGGAGGAGTATTTGATCAGATGAACAGAGTAATTCGTAGTCAAAATCTGTGTATAAAGAACGGCCTAACGATTGGTATGAAACTCAGCGAGCATCTGACCCAATGGCAGGGTGTATTGGCAGACTAGACCGTTATAACGACTATAGAAATTCTGACTTTAAACGTGTCTGTTCAATCCCCTGCTACATAAACTTGTTTGGCAGTAGCCTGCATGGATTTCAAAATTGATCATACACAGAATCAGTTGAAAGACATACAAACCACATGCTACATAAATATGGGAAGTTGACGATGGAGAAGCTGAGATTGTCACATTTGTCATAAAGTTGAGTTGTTAGTACGCCGTTAATAACATATCCCAGCGCGCCGCGGAAGTGGAGAACTATGTGGTGTCTTTTATTTCGAGTTCACTGGCATATATCGAATCGACATTTGTATCAAAAATATTCATGTTTTGCCATTCTCCCCAAACTCCCACCCCACCCCTTAAAAGTTGTCTGCATTCGCACTTTGTGTAGCACTGTATGAGAAAATGAATATGCTGTACAAAATATAGTGCTATGATTTTGTCAAAGTATGTGGATCGCTCTGCAGATTTTTTTTTCATGTGGTTTGGCTTGGTGGTCATACAAGATTTAGTCCAGGGAACACTTGAAGTTCATGTCAATTCTACTTTTAACATCTTCGAGCAGAGTTAATCAGTTCTGCATGTAGTGACTCCGTATTTTTTAAAAAGTGTATATATCTGGAAGTCATGAACGATCAAAAGCATACCAAGTATAAACGTACTGAATGACGATTATTCTCGATCATCATCTCTAAACCCATATGATGATTTATTGTTTGTTTTTATTTCTATCAAATGTACATTCTCTAACATTTCTTTTTTATGAATCACTTACAGGTTACGGAAGCAGAAACTGATCCAGGTGAAGTTTTTTTCTTGCATTTCCTCTGAAACAAATAGAAAACATTTTCTGTGAGAATTTGCTTACATATTTGTGGAATTTGTCCAACATTTCTTAATATTTCTTCTGCAATAATTTACTTACATATTTTGTATGTGTAAGCTAGGTGGTACTTTAAAGCTTGTAATTACTTTGATATAATATATTATAGATTATTCCATCCATTATTGACACCTGTTTTGTCCTTTAGATAACAAGGCCGGGATCATCGCTGGAGCTGTAGTCGGTGGCGTGGTCGTCATTGCCGTCATCGTCGGTCTTATCATCTACGTCACAAAGTACAAAAAGTAAGCTAAATGTTAAATCTTCCATCATCTAACTAAGAGTAAGCTAAATCTTCCATCATCTAACTAAGAGTAAGCTAAATGGCAATCTTCCATCATCTAACTAAGAGTAAGCTAAATGTCAAAACTTCCATCATCTAACTAAGAGTAAGCTAAATGTCAAATCTTCCACGCATCTTCTAAAAATAAGCTGAATGTCAAAACTTTCATCCTCTTACAAAAAGAATGCATCTAGGGTACAACACTGGACACAACGCATAGCACAATGTACAACAATTCGAATACCGTAGTTTTCATCTTTGTGCAAAAATGTCAAATGAAGCATTACCCTCAGCATTAAAGAACACAACAGACTGCTGGATGCAAAGATAACACTAACAGTTACAAGTTCATGTAACTTTAGCAGTCAGATATAGCACTACCTTAACAACACAACCAAAAACACATGAACACAACCGACTGCTTTAGGTTTCTTGAAACAAATAGGGGAAAACAGCAAACAGAAAAGGAAATGGAGGATAAAACTAAAGAATTTATATTTTAATCTGAAAAAGATTAATTAAGAAAAGGGACAAGCTTCTTCCATACCAGTTATTTATTCCTTGTAGTCCGTTCTGGTCTGGATAGCTTGTAGATTTAATTATTCTTTCTTTTCTTAGGATTAAAGGGAGAGTAAGTTCCAGTGAAGCTGACATGGGGAATCCAAAAGATTATGTGCCATTAACTCGCTCCTCGTCATAAGCATGCTGCAAGCGACACACGTGCGAGTGTTTAAGATCCGTCCAGAAAAACCTTATTCTTATACTCGAATGAAAATATATCAACGTTTTAGATCCGTCCCAAAATTTATAATACTATAGTATTCAAATGAATATGTTTCAATGTTTTGTATCCGCCCAGAAAATGTATTTATCTGAATCACCATGTACATGAACAAGTCAAATTTCGTCGCAATGTTTTGATTTAAATTATTTTTGAAAATGTATACCTGTTTAGAAAAGTAATATTCAAATGGGCATGTACTAATGTTTTAAATAGATCAACGATCTATTTAGAAAATTTAATATTCAAATGAAGATATACCAATGTTTTAATGCCATGTTCAAATGAACATAATGTTTTAATGCCATGTTCAAATGAACATTTATCAATGTTTTTAAAATCCGTGTAAGTAGAAAATGTAATAGTCAAGTCACAATCGCAAATCCTGGGGTCTTTCTGGCAAGCAGAATTTCCAGAACTTGCCGGAAAGATTAGAGAAATTGCGATTGATTCAAATCAATGTGTACGAATGTTTCAGATCCGTCGAGAAAATGAAGTATTCAAAGATCACGAAAGTTATCGTGAAATAAGAGCAATATAATGTTTTGTCTTTGTCAGATAATATGTCATTAGTGATAAGCAGAAACGATGCAACTTGCAATCGTTCTTCGAAACAACTGCATTTCTGCGGTTAATTTTAAGCGACCAATGTATTATCGTGTAATTTATAAATCGATCTTCAGAGAAATTTCGAGTATTATATTGTGTTTTTTCTTCTTCTTTTACTTCACGACAACACTCATTAAGTGGCTATTGAATTTTTTTAAATGTTAAAATCTTGTTTATATTTCTACACATCAGAACACGTGATCCAAAGGCTCATATAAGATTCTGATCAAAGAAGTTCTGACGCCATTAAAAAAGCGACATAAACTAGAATTACCAGAGCCCCAGGGATAAAATTACCAGAGTAACAGCAAATTTATGTTAAGTGTGTTAAAGCTCATTAATCAGACTTCCTTTAATAGCTGGGACTCGTAACAGTTTTTACAAATTTTATAGGGATCATAAGTTTCTAACATGAATGTGTTTGATAAATGTTAAGAGTTCTCTTTTCAAAATTGAATTATTTGTTATCTTTTACTTCATTGATTTGTTTTGGCTCGTGTATTGAGAAATTCAGATCGGTCAAATCATCTCCTTTGATTCTGAGTCGGGATCGCAATACACAGAATAAGAACACACCAATGAAGGATGAGCAGTGTGGCTTACACATCGTTTAAGATTCATTCCTTGTTCTGTAGTACAACGATGTATTTAGTGTGTCTGGTCCTCATGAAAATAACAGATATCTTTGTTTGCTGTGATATTTTGTAAAAGATAAGATTTCTAATTGATAATGATAGTATTCTCATGTACTTAGGTCATATCTGATTTTCATTGTGCCAATATTCAACCGTCTCTAAGCGTGAAACTGTGATAATTTTTTTTTCTACATGTTTATACATCTGTACAATAGAGAGTTACCCTCACTATTCGTAATTCAAAGAATTTTATGTTTTCAGTTTAAAAAAAAAAAATCATATCATAACATTTTTTGACGTCAGCAAATTAGAACAATCATAGAAAATGTTGATATGACTAGATAAGAATTACTTATCTTGATCAACAATGTGTTTTCATGAAACAAGTGTGGCGTTGGTCACGTGTAAATTCTACAACCGTTCCGAAATACAAAGTTGGATAGAAGGTTTACGGTCCACGTTAGTCTTTCAACGGAAGTACAAACTTCTCAAGTAGCTGTGTGAACAAAAGTGAAAACAAATCAACGTCACCTGAATCCAGGAAATCAAAGACATGTAGCTATGGTATTGTATAAAGCATTGCTGACAGAAGGGAAATGTTTTTCTAATGAAACAGAAATAAAAGGAGTGAATACAATTCATTGAATTCGTTTTATGTCTTCCAGTTTAATTCTTCAAGTTTAAATGGAAAAGAATTTTCTCTTGGCGTATTTTGAGGAAGAAATGCGAATATTTTGCATTTCTATATTTTTAGGTCACCTGCAAAACTCAGGTGACCTATTGCAATTGGACTTAGTCAGGCGAAGTGCGTCGTCCTTTAACATTTGAGCATTTTTATGTCACCCCTATTCCAGAGGGAGACATATTGTTTTTGTACTTTCTGGCCGTCTGTCTGTCACAAAATTTCGTGAACGCTTCTCCTCCTACACCACTTGTCAGATAGCCTTGAAACTTTGTACAATGCTTCATTGCCATTTGTAGATGTGCATATTCTCAGAACAGGAGGATCCAATTATTGTCCTTTAAGTTATGGTGGATCCAACAGGGGTGGGGGTGTAATATAGCTTGTAAACGCTTATCCTCCTGCGCCACTTATTAGATAGCCTTGATACTTTGTACAATGCCTCATTGCCATTTGTAGATGTGCATATTGTCAGGACAGGAGTATCCAATAATTTTCCTTCAAGTTATGGGAGATCAAAAAGGGGTGGATGGTGTAAAATAGCTTGTGAACACTTATCCCTCTACATGGACTATCAGATAGCCTTGAAACTTTGTACAATATTTCATTGCCAATTATCAGGACAGGAGGATCCAATTATTTTCCTTCAAGTTATGGGGGATTCAACAGGGGGTGAGGGTGTAAAATAGCTTGTGAACACTTATCCTTCTACACGGTTTATCAGATAGTCTTGAAACTTTGTACAATGCTTCATTGCCATTTGTAGATGTTCATATTTTCAGGACAGAATCGAGGATCCAATTATTTTCCGTCAATTTATGGGGGATCCAACAGGAGTGGAGGGTGTAGTTTCTGAACGCTTCTTCTATATAGCTTATCAGGTAGAATTGATATTTTGTACAATGCTTCACAGCTATTTGTAGATGTGTATATTGTCTTGACAGGTGGATTTAATTATTTTCTACAAGTTATGGTGGATCTAAGAGAGGTGTGGATGTAAAATAGCTTGCAAACACTAATCCTATTATCAGATAGACTTGAAACTTAACTTGTTTAATGCTTTAATGCATATTATCAGGACTGGAGGATCCAACTGTTATCCTAAATTTTATAGCAGATCTAAGAGGGGTGTAGATGTAAAATAGCTTGCGAACATTTTTCTATCTATTTGGCTTATTGGTTAGCTTTGAAATTTTGTTCAATACTTTATTATCATTTCATGATGTTCATATTGACTTTGAACTAGGGATATAATATTTTCCTACAATTTACAATGGACCAAGGAGGAGTGTTTTGTAGCTTTTTCTCATGTACAAAGGTTACATCGGTTTTGAATATTTTCTCCCTCATTTTTGTCACATTACAAAGTTACCATTCATAGAGTCTACGTTTCTGCTTGTGATTTCTCCTCCATACCATGTAGTACATTAAGGGGAGGTGGTAGTAATTTGGAGCACTTTCAAATGGGAGGAGGGGATCTCCGGAGACGTTTGTTTTTAATAAAAACAAATTTTGATTAACTTCTTGATAACTACCAGTCAAATTCTTTTCAAATTTGTTATGAAGCATCTTTGGGACAAGGGGCGCATTAATTGTAAATTTCAGGTCCCTTGCACCCTAGGGGCCTTGGGGGCAGGGCAAAAAGTGCCCAATTTTCAAAAATCTTCTCTATAACCGCACATGTCGAGGAAAAACTAAACGCATAGTGATGTAGAGCAGGACAGCTTTTACCAAAATTGTAAACTTGATGATTCCCGGGGAAAGGGTTCTGATCCCAGGGCGGGGCCAAACTTGGTATATAGTGTTCCTATGTAAAACATTTGAAAAGCATCCTCTTTAGTGCTATTGATGTTAATGTGAAACTAAATAAATATTTTAAATGTGTAGAGAACCTTTTATCAAAATTGTAAATTTCATGATCCTTGGGGTAGGGGTTTGGGTATTAGGGTGGGCCAAAATGGTCAGTGATGAAATGTGTTACATGTAATAATAGAACATTTCTTATCTTTTTCCTGGTAACTGCCATTCCAATTCTTTTCAAATTTGGTATGAAACATCTTTTGGACAAGGGGCTTTTAAATTGTAGTTTTCAGGTCTCTTGCATCCCTGGGCAGGGCAAAATGTGACCAATTTTGAAAAATATTATTCTCTACAATAGCCCATGTCTTAGTGAAACCATATGCATAGTGATGTAGACCAAAAAGACCTCTATCACTACCATAAATTTGGTGATCCCCAGGGTAGGGGTTCTGACCCCAGGGCGGGGCTAAACTTGGTACATAGTGTTTTTATGTAAAACATTTGAAAAGCATCTTCTTTGATGCTATTGATATTAATGTGAAACTGAATGAATACTTTGAATGAGTAGGGTGCCTTTTATCAAAATTGTCAATTTCATGATCGTGGTCCTTCATTCTATGACCGCTTACAACTTTCACTAATCTACGGGACTAATGTTTTACAGTCGCTGCTGTTGTCTAGTTCATCGTTACATAAATTGATGAATAGTTGTTTGTTTTAATATTCGTTGAGATAGTTTTCGTGTATTATTTAATTCGATACGCAAGGGCATGCCATGAGTATGATGATTTTTTTTAAACGAGGCCAACTACTAACCAAAAAGTTGATGTTGCAGGGTTATAACGAATCTCGTTTAAAGTCATCATTTCGCAAATTCTAAGGTCGCTATAATGACATTGTTTGCGATTACAAATTATCACTAAGTCATATATTGACTGATTTGTTTCATACCCTTTGTTAGACTGTCATTTTCATACTAGATTTGACGACGGGTAACCCCGTTTACTTTGTTTCGACTACAGACTCACGGCGGGTGTGACCGGTCAGCAGAGGATGCTTACTCCTCCATGGCACCTGATCCTGCCTTCGCTTTTGTCGAAGGTCCATGTTGCCCTACACTCGATTTTGTATGTGTATTTTGGACTATGATTACGTTTTCGTACTTTGCTACTTCGCCATTTAATATTTTGAATTTCTTAAGCTTTTATTATACATCTAATATACGAGACATTAATTTCTAATCTACGGGAAAAGCATAATGTTGAATGACACACTTCAGGTTTTGCCATTAGACTATCTAATTAGGTATCTAGTCTTGTGAAAATGAAGTTTCCTATGATCGTTTTAGATATATTTTCAAACATTTTGAATTAAAACAAACTATTCAAGATAATTGCAAAAGAAGACATTGTAAAGAAAATTGTTAAAAAAATCTTCATTGGTGAATGAAATTTGATATGGAAAAATTATCGAACTCAGCGTTATGATCGACAAACCACTTTTGGTAAATTGTGCTGGAAAAATATTTATAGGTATCAATGAAATATAAACTTACATTTACGCAGTTGCTTCGTTACATGTCAAATATGTTGACACCATTGGCACGATACATAGTGCGCCTAGAATGCACTTCAATCACGTAAAATCATATAGATACGTTTCATTCGGGATATAAAAGTATATTGATGATGTGCATGAAAAGGCGAAAATAGCGAATAGTGATAAATCCTAAATGGAATACACATTGAAGAGTTG
The DNA here is from genome assembly GCA_903981925.1 of Ostrea lurida. Taxonomy (NCBI): domain Eukaryota; kingdom Metazoa; phylum Mollusca; class Bivalvia; order Ostreida; family Ostreidae; genus Ostrea; species Ostrea lurida. Next base: position 26,263 of record CAJDSM010029024.1, read on the forward strand.
GGCAGACACGGACCCCTGACTATACCAGAGTTGGGATCAGACAGCTGCCATTAGCCGTAAACAACCTCAACCCCTGTCGACCAGTCGCAGTAGATGTAAGCCCCTGTCTTGGTAAGGTAAACGGGGTAACCAGTGTGCAAAGAACGGCTTAAACGTAAGTATAAAACACGTCAAACACCATTTGACCCAATGGCAGGTTATATTGGCAAACTAGATTGTTATAACGATCATGGAATTTTCGAAATGCTGACTTTAAATGTTAATGTTCGTATCCCCACACTTGATTGTCAGTGGCATGCCTCAATTTAAAAACTGATCATATGCAGAACAAAGGATTGCTTATCCAATCAGTTGAGAGACAAAAACACCATATGTACCATGACACCTGATCCTGTCTTCGCTTTTGTCGGAGTTCCGTGTTGTCCTACACTTGATTTTGTATATGTGTTTTGGATTATGATTATATTCAACACCATATAAACTTCGCCTATTTATATGCAAGTGATAATGGAATGTTGCTACATAAATATAGGAAGTAAACAAATGAGAAGCTGAAATCATCGAGTTTGTCATAAAGTTGCTACAGTGTAGTTTGTCGTTCATGTATATACATGTGAATTCAATAAAATATATAAGTACAAAGCAACTGGGGAAGATTCTGTGGTGTCTCTTTTATTTCGAGTTCACTGGATTATATTTAACAGACATACGAATGAAATTAATTATTATTAATACAAAGAACGTCGTCGATATATATATATTATATATTATTATATATATATATATTAATATATATATATATATATATATATATATATTATATATATATATATATATATATATATATATATATTTATATATATAATATATATATATAATATATATATATATATAATATATATACTATATAAATGTCGAGTGAAAGGCCACAACTAGAGAATGTTTCTACTCTAGAAGCTTTTGGACAAATTCTGCCTCGTAAGAATATAAAAAAGAAATCAGCTAAGAAAAGAGCATTTGTGATCATGGAATTCCAACAGAATGTTGAAAGACCTGATCATCAAAGACTACAAATACATTGTGAATGAGGAACTCTAGCATTGATATAATATTATCTTCAGAGTATGTATGCGTAGAATCAGAGTGGAGTGTGGTTTTACACCACCACTGGCTCGTGTTGTTGCACAATGTCTGAAGTTGTCAATGGTTTTCGTATGTAGCAAAGAAGCTGGTAGAACATTTACTGGATCCAGCAATGTATAATTATTTGTAATGGATTTTGTGAGGTTTTTGTTAATCCAGTATAGGTATGGTAAGTCATATGTATCCGTCCCATTGACTGTGATATCAAATGTGTTTAAAACTGAAGCGTGATTTTCATCTTTGAAAAACCAGTTGGAGTATGAGTACGATTACCAAATGTGGAATTAATTTTAAGTTCGTTTAAAGCATACATATAAAAAGTTGAAGACAGCAAACAGTGATGAATTTCAAAAGTGTTAAAGAGAATAATAAGAACGAGTTGGGCAAACACGGAAAAGGTAACTTGAAAAGATGTATAATATACCAGGGGTACAATAGAGTGTTTAGGAGAAGTAAGCATCCCCTGTTGCCCAGTCACACCCGCCGTGAACCCATTGTTTTGGTAAAAGGATTGATTCGTTATGTATGTCTAAAGAACGGCCTCACAAATAGTGTGAAACAAGTCAGATAACATTTGAACCGTTGGCGTGTTGTAATTGGCAAATTGGATCGTAATAGCTACCATAGAATTTGCAGAGCGTGACTGGTGAAACCCCTGCAGTAGCATGCTTCAATTTAAAATCTGGTGATATACAGAACAAGCTCTTGGGTATTGAATAAGTTGAGAGACATAAACACCATATGCAGGTATTGATGGAATGTTGCTTCATAAATATGGGCAGTTGATGATGGAGAAGCTGAAATCGTCCTGTTTGTCGTAAAGTTGAGTTGTTAGTCTGCCGTCAATGTCTATACTCAATTTCCAACTACATCAGCTGACGAGGCGCTCTATGTCGGTTTGGTGGTTTCCGATGACGGTGGTACCCTGTTCTATTGATCTCGAACATATTCCTCTAATATGACCCGATGAATTTTCGATCTAGACCACTTCCATAACTAACAGGACACCACTTCTCCATTCTCCATTGGACATTGAGTTGACTGCTGAATAACATGGTGGTAAAGTTCCTGGCCTAAGTTGTATTCTATTCTTAGGAGCACAAGTGAATCCCTCTGGTGAAGATTCGCAGATTTGAATCGGTTGTGGCCAGCTATCAGACCTTAAGCAGTCCTTTTCTCCGGAATTGTTTGCTAATGACAGACTGTTGTCTATGGTGGAATACTCTAAGTCCAGATGGTTTTCATAAGGCTGGAACTTGATGTTGTAGCCAGGGATATGTTGTGTGGATGTAGATGACATGTTCTTAAAGTTGCCTTGCAGGTCCAGGAAACATGGTAGAACAATGATGAATACATCCTCCATATTGCGAAGGAAATACTGATCAGTCCTGCACACTGTGCTAATCTTGACAAGGTCGCACCTGATCCAGACTCTGTGGTCAAATGGCCAATCTCTGTATGGAGGCATCTCTGTCCTGTTTAGTTGGAAACTTGATTTTCAGACGGCTGTGTCGTTTTCTTTGGAATAGTCCTTATATTTCTGGATCTTAGCACTGGTATCACGGGTATTGGAACGGGTTTGAACTCTGCTTCGTTTTTGAATATTTTTCTGAACAATTTTGATTCACTAGAAAATTTAGAGTTTTTAGAAATCTAGTTATTTCTTAATTTTTGCATGGTCCTGAAAAAATCCTCATGCAGTATAACTTGTTGGGAGGGGGGATGTTGGGGCGAAGACCAGATTTCGGGAAGCGTCGTTTTGACCCCTGGGCAGAAGCTTTAGGTTGCTGCCTCAAATCCTACGTGCAGCTTGTTGTTGTACATGTAAGAGGTGTCAGTCGCGGTTAGAAATTCATTTCCTCGGCTGAAGAGTTGATTGAGAAGCCGGACATAACACTGATTGTCGATTATCGATGCTGCATTGATTTTCTCCATTCTCCATTCTGTCAAAAATCTGATTGAAGTTCCACTGCAGACCACGGCTGTCAGGTGGATTTATGTTCCGACAACACATCACGAATCGTGCATCATACACTCCCACACTGGACCTGGTGAGGACCAGTATCAGTTTGTCATTAAGGGCACCTTATTCTAGTCGCCGTAGTTTTTTTTTGACAATCATTTTAGAGCGTACTAGAGCTGCATGTCTATTGAGTGGAAATGCCGTTTTAAGCAAATGACTGCTAGTCGCACATGGTCCTAGCCTGTTTGTAACAGAGTCATTGAAGGTCTGTTCTACTGGTTAGCTATATAATTTTGTAAAAGTAGGCCTAATGCCTCTACGTTAGCGTTGATGTTTCCTCGCTATTGATTTGCTCTCCTTCATTGCATGTGCTTGCTTATATGCGCTTTTTCTATAGGCTTTTCTCAGTCATTCGAGTCCTTTGTTGTATAAAGAATGTCAGTTGGCATGAAAGACGTCAGACGGCATTCGAACCAATGACAGGTTGTATTGGCATGGCAAACTAGGTCTTGATAACAATCATAGAGCTTGAGAAATTCTGTCTGTAATCGTGACTGTTGAAACCCCAGCAAGATCAACTTGTTTGGCAGTAGCATGCCTCAATTTAAAAAATTGTCATCTGCAGAGCAACCTCTTGTGTATCCAATAAGTTGAGAGACATCAACACCATATGCAGGTGATGATGGAATACTGCTAGCTAAAGATTGGTAGTTGACAAAGGAGAAGCTGAAATCGTTCTGTATATAATCAAGTTGGTCTGTTAATGTCCTGTCACTGTTTATGCTCAGTATGATATCAAAGTACGAAGCAGATATGGGTGACTCTGTATTGTCTTTTATTTGTAGTTTACTGGAGTATCTCGAATCGAAATATGAAGGAAAGTGATGATTATTTTAAAATAGATAATACGTCGTCGATATATAGAAATATAATTAGTGAACTGTTCAAAAGTATACCCACGTTGGGACTTGAACCCAAGACCCTCAGATTAAAAGTCTGCTGCTCTACCGACTGAGCTACGCGGGCTGGTACTGTACTCTATCAGTGTTTAGATTGCAAATATTAATACATGTATATTGTATATCATCCATTTAATCTTGCACTGATATGCATTGATAAACAAATTTTCCCTCTCGTCAGCTAACGAGACGCTCTATTTTGGTTGGCTGGTTTTCGCTTACAGTGGTGTCCCGTTCTATTGATCTTGAACATATTCTTGTGAAATGACCTAATGGATTCTCATTCTTGACCACGTCTTTAGCCAACAGGACAACACTCCGGATCCATAGGACTCTGAGTGGATTGCTGAATAACACATGGCGGTAAGGTTCCTGATCCAAAAAGTGTTCATGAAGCCTCCTATGGTGAACATTCTCAGACATGAATTGGATGTGACCAGGAGTCAGACCTTCTGCACACATTCTCTCCGGAATTGATTGCAAATGACAGAATGTATACTGTCCATGCAGGCATAATCCAGGTCCATATGTTTTCCATAAAGAAGGGATTTGATGTTGTAGCTCGGCAAATCGGTTGCACAGGTAAATGGCATTTTCTCACAGTTGCCACATAGGCCCGAGGAAGATGGTAGAAAACATTAATGACTACATTATCGGTATTGCAAAGAAAAGACTGATCAGTCCGGCACAATTTGTTTCCTCGCACCTGATCCAAGCTTTGATAAAAGTAGCCGGTATATCTATGTAGGCATCTCCNCGGCACAATTTGTTTCCTCGCACCTGATCCAGGCTTTGATAAAAGTAGCCGGTATTTCTATGTAGGTATCTCTGTCCTGTCCAGTGGATAACATCATTCTCGGTCGGCTGTTTCGGACATTTTTGCAGGTTTCTTAGCTTGGGATATGAAGCAGTGGTAGTTGTACATGTAAGAGGTGTAGGTCTCGATTAGGAATTCATTAGTTGGTTAACAAGCCAGACATAACACTGATTGTCGATCATTGATGCTGCATTGATTTTCGCAACTCTGTCACAAATGTGATTGAAGTTCTACTGCAGACCACGGCTGTCGGGTGGTTTTATAAGGAGACAGTACATCAGGAATTGTGCATCAGGCACTCCTATCTTGGTACCCGATTCTGAACCCTGTGTCTTTTTGGAAGTTGTGTAAAATATAATAGATACATGTCTAGTAATTGGAAATGCCAGTTCAAGCAAATGATTCTAACAGTCACACATAATTATAGCCTTTTGTTAAAGAGGCATTGAAAATCTGTCACTCTGATGAACTGTATGATTTTGTAGAAGTAGGTCGAATAACTGTACGTTCGATGATTTTTCTTGCTGTTGAATTTCTTTCCATCAATCCATGTGCTTGTTTGTACAGGCTTGGCGGGTAAATGTAACAATTTTGTATGGAGACTGAGATATTCAGTGGACATGCACACATCACTCTAGTATTTGTCATGGCATGGACGGTTCCACATTTTGGTTTAGTCAATTGTAATCCAGCCTGCAGAATTATCAGTGTCTAAAAGGGCATTATCTCAGGTTGCGGAATGTCGAAGGACATGTCTTCAAATACCAGAAGTGTTCGAAAGCTGTTTGTTGTTCTCGTGTTTAATTTTAGAATCTTAAAAAAAATACTTAATGTACAGGTTGGGGAAATGCTTGTATTTTTCAAACTAGTGAAATGATGTCCTTGTTTTTATTAGAAACACTTGACAAGTACTTAGCCTTGACTCAAGTACGCTTCCAACGCATTTGATCCCACCTCTGATATTTTCCGCCTTTCCCTCCGTTTTGTATTATTTGTTAGATTACTGCTCTTTATCTTCACATCTCGTCTTACGATTTCGTATGGCTTGCGAGTCAAACCAAATTTAGGTATATATTTGGCGCGGGTTAAATTTGTACAGATAATTATTTTAATTTAGCTTAACTTGGAATAACACATGAAATTGTTCAAGTCGTAAGTAATACAAGATAACAATTTATAGAGAACATTAATTACATTTATTCAAATATAACAATAAGTACAGGCATCTGAAATCAGTATCACTCTATATATCAATATATTAGTGTTTTTTCCTTTTGTTTGCTTCTGACAAATCTGAACAGCTTTGAGGTTGCACGGTGAATGAATCTTTTAATCTTTCATATATTTTTCATAAGAAATTTATTTATTTCACAGTGGTGACAGAACATGCTACAGGATTTTTGTGTTTTAGATTCCGTGTCTAGGACAAATTTAAAAGCATGTTAATTATATCCGATTCTATGAAGACAATAAGCTATGATATAAGCATAATACTAATTTTAATGAGTAAATATATATCGCGAAGGAGTATTTTTATATACTTGAATAAGTAATGATTGTTTTGTGATACCTGGTTATCTTTGAACTTGCATTCGTGGATAAATGTATTTTGAAATGATTTACCTTACATTTTTAAATATATATATTTTCTAATGATTTGATTTAAATATGTGAATAAATACAATTAGTTATGAATTACCTCATATTCACGAATAAATACACTCAGTCATCATTTACTTTACATTCTTTGTTACATGCATTTAGCAATGACATACCTCGCATAATTGAACATATTTGTCGAGGTTTTATCTCACATACTTAATTGTGTTGAATGTTTATCTTGTTTACATAAATATAGTTATCAATAACGTACCCTACATATTTGGTTATTGTGATTATTTCCCTTTAATAAATAAATATTTTCATGAATGATTTACCTTACACCCTGAGTAAATATATTCAGTTAATATGATTTATCTGATTTACTGAAAGATTTTCCTACTTCAATACATATCCATGAATATTTGGCGATGACTTATTGCATACACTTATAAGCACTTCATTAAATGATAATATACACTTTAAGAATGGCATCCCATTATAAATCTATTTCCTAATTCTATAGAACATCTTTATCATTTTGCAGACATTCTCTATGGTCACACCGAGAACAGGATATACGAATTGTCCACCAAAGACAGCAATCAATGTATGCATATATCTCTATTGATATATTCATGTCTTACTTATCTATTGATGTTAGATACGTAACTTTACGTATTCATAAATAGTCGGTGTAATTATTGACCACCCATCCTAGACCAGTCTTACGACGTGAACCCTTCTCTTTGACTTTGAAATATCTTGAGTAAGATTGCGTTGAGCTCGCGCCTTATCTTGGTATGAGTTTCCAATGAAACAGCACCTGCAGTAGGGTCGTCCAATACTGATAAAAGACAAGAAGAACAAAACGCTAGAATAGAATTCAAATCATGCCACTGGATTTACCGCTAGTAATTTTAATTTATTGTACATACATGTATGTAGCTTCTCAAGGGCAATACACATGCTTTGAGTGTTCATGAAAAAAGACCTTCACCTCACTACACCACAGATTTGAGTAATTACCCCCCCCCCCCATTTTACTACTTTATTTATTAGTTATTCACCGTCAGCTGATGTCTTTTGTTCTGCAGGTTCAGTAGTTTCTGTTTGACAGGTAAACGAGGAACCTGATTTATCCTCGATATCCGGTAATGAGGGCCTCCTGTCGGGAGGTTCAACTTCTCGTTGAAGGGGAATGTATGAATGTTTTTCCTCCCCTTGTTGCCTCTCTGTTTCGTATGGTTTGATGTCATCGGTATCGTCAATGTCGTCATAAATGTGTGACTGTCTGTTGTTGTAGATTGCAATCTGTGTATTCTTTTTTTCCTTTCTGAAAAATGCAGATATACTTTATCAGGTAAAAAACATTTCCTAAACTAGTTATATGGCAGAACACGTGCTTTTTTATGTACAATGGCCATCTAAACTAGTTGTATTGTGTTGTAAATCATATCATATTCTGATAGGACATGTTTTAGTTTTATTGACGGAGTAAATGATGCAGAATTGATGTGTAAATAAAACTTCTTTAGAATTTTGAGTCAACAGCATAGAAAAGTTGTGTAGTTTTAAAGTTAAAAATCCCACTCCAGAGCGCTTCCTTTGTGAGAAGTTTGGGTTGAATCAAAGACTGCTACTCAAGCGGGACGTTCGATCATGTACATATATCAACAGCTCGCTCTGTGTTATCGTGTTAAGTTGCAGGCCATTCAGATGAAACCTAATGGAACGTTTTTACGACAAAGGGCCATTCGAGAGTCCTGAACGCGGAACAAAAGTGTAAATTTGTGACTTCATCTACAGTTGAGGACTAAAATTCTCTGGAACCGATTTTCAAAATTACAAATGTTTCCACCACATTTTAGGGTGGGGCATGTTCATTATGTTGCGGAGAGATGTTCAAAGGAGAACTACTTGGGTTTCTGTTTTCATATAGCTTTGCCAGTATCCTTTCTATCACGATCGTGGCACATTCTCGTAAGTTATATAAAACGATTCTTATTAAACATACGTCACTATGTACAACCACATATTTTAATATACAAGCTTATTTGAACAAATAAAAAACAAAATTACAATGATTTCCTTGTTCTCCACCATCATTAATTCCTCTAACACACACCTCATATACACATACCCTAACCCGAACAAGCAGAGAACGTCATCATTGATACGTCATCACTTGTTGTGCACAAGACGTATTGCTGACAAAGTTACATGAGGTTGTTCACGTGACTCTTATTAGATATAAATTGGCGAAGTAAACAATGTGTTGAACGTACATGTAATCATAGTCCCAAAAACATATACATGTATACAAAATCGAGTGTAGGGCAACACGGACCTCCGACGAAAGGGAAGGGAGGATCAGGTGTCATGGATGAGTGAGCATCCTCTGCTGACCGGTCACACCCGCCCTGAGTCCATAGTCGAAACAAAGTAAACGGGGTTACCCGTCGTTAAATTTAGTACGTAGAATTTACAAAATGATGACTGCAAACGAGATTCGTTATAACCCTGAAACATCAACTTTTTGGTTAGTAGTTGGCCTCGCTTTAAAATGTCCTCATACTCATGACATGCTCTTGCGTATCAAATCAACTGATAAACATGCACACCATAAGCAGGTGATAGTGGTATATATTACTAGATAGAAAAGGAATGTTGACGAGTTGCAAACCAAATGCAGTCCATTTAACATACTACATGTTGTCAGGTCTTGCCATTAGAGTAACATATTTAAGTTAGATATCCAAATATGAAGCAGATTTGTAAGATTCTTGGTGTCCTTTATTTCGAGTTCGTCAAGATATATCAAATGGACAAATTATGAAAATTATGATTGCTAATTGATAACAGACATCCTATATACCTATATGTAAGTTTGAAGGACACGGCAATTTTTTTATCCCGTTAACTGTTTTTAACAAATTCTGCTTCGTATCAATATAAAAATAAGTCTGCCATAAGGGGGCACAATTAGTGCCCATAGGAATACCAACAGTTGTTGGAAGACATGGTCTCCAAAGACTACATAAATATTACAATGTATTTATTTCAAACCCAAGCATGCTCTTAATATCTACTTCAGAGTGGGCAATCAGACTGGTTTCTAACAAAATATGTATCTTGTTTCCCAATGACCTGAAACTTGTATTTTCGGGTGCCGTTTTTGTTCAGAAAGCAATTATCAATTATCTAAAATGTCTAGATTTTAATTTAACGCGAGTAATTGTTGTATAAAGTGTGTAGAAAGCATACGTTTTGATGCAGTCAATTTTAGAAAAATCTCGTGACTTGGAAGTTTTCTAAGAGCTCTTTAGAGTTTTTGATAATCCACATCTGATTGACACCACTTCTGGAATATGTAGTGGAACAGTATCTCTGAAGTGACTCTTAGAATAAAGGTTTAATTACAATAAACAACAACTAAGCAAGGAATGAAGTGTATAGGAAAATCTAATATAGTTAAATTCCTAACCAAATTGTAACGTATTATATTTATATATCTCTAAGGCACTCATGTAGATGTACACCCCTACAGTTTTTATGTTTATTTTGTGAGGATATGAAAATGTGAAATTTATCAACTCAAATAAATTGTGAGAAGACAAGCATTTCTTAGCATTTGTAGTACAAAAGATTACCAAAAATGTCCTTTTTCAACAACAAGCACCATGCCTTTGAAAGAATTGTACATGTATATTTTCACACACAAAAAAATCCGAGAATCTTACATAAGTTTGCTGTGGCCTTCAACTCAACATCTATGCATATAAAACACGCTTTATCTATTACGAATACTCACTTTCATTCAAATATCGATTCAATATATCTCAGTGAACCCGAAGTAAAAGAAAATAGTCTTCCATACCTGCTTGTTTTTGGATATTTTACTGAGCTTAAACGTCAACGGCAAACTAAAAACATAATCTGATGATAAAAGAGAGGTCTACAACATTTTCCATCGTCAACTTCCAGTATTTGTATAGCAATATTCGGCTATCACACACATATGATCTCATTTGATACACAATGGCATGTCCTGCGTATGATCATTTTTAAACGGAGGCAGGCTACTGACAAATACGTTGATGTTATAGTCAGCATATCACAAGTTCTATGGTCGTTACATTGATCGTATTTGCAAATACAAGTTATCACTGGGATAGATACTGTATGACGTGTCTATAACCAATTGTTGGAACTTTTTTTTCATTATATTTTGGTCATGGATTACTTAATTTACCTGATCAAGATATAAGTCTCACGGCGGGTTTAACCTGTCAACAACCGATGTTCAATTCGTGACACCTGTGCCCACACCTCTGGTTTGTCCAGAGGTCCGTGGTTGACCTTTTTTAAATTTAGAATATATTAGAACATTGGTTAGTGCTCGTTACGTGAAACTTCACTTCTTCAACCCGTGGGGATCCGGGTTAGAATAGGTCATCAACATCCCCTTGCGTGTCATAAGAGGCGACTGAATGGGGCGGTCATTCGGATGAGACCGTAAAAACCGAGGCCCCATGTCACAGCAGGTGTGGCACGATAAAGATCCCTCCCTGCTCAAAGGCCCCGAGTGTCGAGCACAGGCCTAAATTTTGCAGCCCTTCACTGGCAATGATGACGTCTCCATATGAGTGAAATATTCTCGATTGGGACGTAAAACAATAAATAATCAATCAATGAATCACTTCTTCATTTACTGCACAATAATTGTGTTTGACTGTACCTTTTAAATCTGGAGCAAAGCACTGGCACCACCACAGCAATGAATAAAATGAAACCAGTGATTCCACCGATGACTAAATGAAAATCAATTCAATACATTTTAAGGTGTACTTAAGCTCATTTATGGGCTTTGAATAAAACAATCGACGCATTTTGATTATGTATTACCATAATTAAGGTTTGTCAAATTGAACCTCTCCAAGTTCTTTATTGTGTTGTTTTCTTTCTCTGAAATTATATTCATAGGATACAAGCATGTTTGGACAATATTTTTTTCACAATAATTTCGTTAATGAAGAATTTTACATACTGGAGACAAAACAAAATTTCAATTAGGTATCTAATATACATGTATTTAGAAAGTAGTTACCTATCATCTCGTCATATGTGATTGTCAACGGACCTGTACAATTCAATTTTTAAAAGTTGTTAATGTAGCATAAATCTGGAATAAATTTAATTGAAGGTTAGTTTTTCCAAATAATAATAATAATAATATGATGATGGTATTTACATGGAACGGTTTTATATCAGCAATATACCATGAGGCTTGATGTTTCATTGTTGATCAATCTCGATACGAAATGCAAAATAAAGTAGACATTTCAGCAAAAAATATATATGTAATATAATATCTAATTCAAAGTAAGATGTTAAATCCCCTCGCATACATGTTATATATGTGAGGGGAATACGAGTGGATCTAATATTGAATTTTAATTAGAAGAAAATATTCCTTTGTAGTTTCTTTAAATCATGGGAGATGTGAAACCAATGGATGCCAGGAGGTGGTTAACGAAGTACCCAGTGCTTTCATCGTATTCACAACTTTAAAGGGACTGAATCATTATTTTTTATTAAACTGGTTTTCATTTTTTATATTAAACATCAAAAAAGTTGACAACCAACATCTGGACTTTCTGAATGTAAAGATAAGAGTAATATTTTAGCCTTAATTCTTTGTTATGTAAACAAAAAATTGAGTGTTTATATGTTCTCAAACAAATATTAAGTGAAATGTTGATTTTGTAAAATGAGGTATCTTTATTTTGCACGGAAACAAATTTACCTTTACAATGTCACATTTTATCTTAGGAATACTCGAAATGCGCTTAATATGATAAAATCAACTTATAATTTAAAGTTTTAAAACTTTGTAAATAATGGCGTACCTTAAACCTTGTTTACACAATAAAGAATAACCTCTCTACAATGAGATTCCGCCATGATGCAGAACTTTGAATAATTTGTAAAACCTTTTAAACACAATAGACAGTAGAATTGGATCATTAAAAAAGACAAACAAATTGGGGGGGGGGGGGTGTCATGAATCAATCCCTTTAGATTAGATAATTGTTTCTTAAATCTTACATTCAGAAAGCAAAAACTTTTTGTCATCTAACATCCCTTTTAGATTGCTTTGTATAGATTTCAGTATCTTCTTTTTATCGCGTTCATAACACGTGGATTTGTTCGTAACCGTGATGTTGGCAATCTCTGTATTGATTAAGCGCATGACTGACCTAGAAAAAGAAAGAGAAAATTATAGCCTAATCATTATTCTCTATGCATATCGACATCTTTGCACACTGGTTAATTAAAACGTAAAAATCATTTGCTGACTCTGGGGACAAGGAATAATTTATTGATAGAAAACATCAGAACTTATGATTGTGAAACTTTTCTCCCGAATACAAAATGAATGGAGGTAGTGCAGCGACATACCCCCCCCCTGTCTTAAGATCGCAACGTACCATTAGGGCTGCGTATCGGGTGAAAATTTTTTTCGTATCCCGATATATTGCAATTTTTCAAATGTACTTCGCGATACGTATTGCAATATTTTCAAAGTAGAATATCAACGATCTTTTCTCATATTTCATTGACTATGGGATTGATTTATATGCTGAATATATGAAAAGTAAAGAAACAAGACTTGGTTGCTTAACTCTATTGGAAGTAGAAAAACTGTGACTTACATATGTAGGTGTTTAGAACAATCACAGAAACGTGTCAGCCATATTAAACGTAATATCTAATGTGAGGAATCTCAAGCTGAACGTAAATTCCTAGCCTGAACAGCTTAACCGATATACCGGTATTGAAAAAACGTATCGCAATACGATATTTGTTATTAACGAATCGCAATATATCGGAATACCGGTATTATCGCACAGCCCTACGTACCATTGTATTTACCCTGATTCAAAATAAAATATTTCTCACCAGCAGAAAATTTGTTGATTGTAAGGCAATAATTCGCTGTACTTCCTTAATTTTGCCGTCTCCAGGAATTGTTCATCAACACACGGCGATGGAAAACCTAAAAGAAATATTCTGACTTTTTTTAAAAGAGCAGTATGATATGAATTTCCGACTTATTCCTGCACAGTATTTCCTTTCGATATCTGCTTATCTCGTATTGCTTTCTCATATTTATGTAGCAATATTCTATCATCACCTGCATATGGTGTGTATGTCTCTCAACTTATTCTATACACAAGAGCTTGTTCTGCATACGATCAGTTTTTGAATCGAGGCAGGCTACTTACAGACAAGTTGTTGTCGCAGGGGTTTCAACAGTAACGTTTAAAGGCAGCATTTCGTAAATTCTATGGTCGTTATAACAATTTAGTTTACCAATATGACCTGCCATTGAGTCAAATGCTGCCTGATGTGATTCATGACCATTGTTCGGCCGTTATGCACACACCCCGAATTGCCTTCGGACTGTTCCGTTTACCTGATCAAGACTATGGGCTCACGGCGGGTGTGACCGGTCAACAGGGGATGCTTATTCCTCCTAGGCACCTGATTCCACCTCTGGTATGTCCAGGGGTCCGTGTTTGCCCAACTCTTGTTTTTGTTTTCAATTTAGAACTTACGATCTCGATCACTGTTAGTTATCTTTGCCTTTACAGAGAATACAAAAACACATGCTGCGTGAGACAAAAAGACATTCCCGGTACGACTGTGAGAAAGGTGAATGTATCTAATAAAAGGTTTTGAGAAATGGCAATTACATTTTGGGGTACTAAACGCTTACATTTGAAGGTTAGTTCATCAGTTATGAGATTTTGTTCTACAAGACTGGAAACAACAGCCCTCTTCATCATGTATGACTCAAAACACGATGTATGGTTTCTTTTCTCCACGCTGGCAAGATGGCGACTGACAAAGTCTTCTATTTCACTGATCAGTCAAATAATTTATACATGTATATTGTTATTATACAAATCATTTGCATATTAGTATTACGCAACGGAGTTACACATTTCTGAAAGTGACAAAACGAAAAACATGTCAATTAGCTTATTACATCCATTGTTTACCTGCAATTAGATTTGTTAACTGGATATATAGCAGGAGAACTTGAATAGCTCAAATCATAGCACACGTTGTCTGAAGGAAAGAAAAAATCCCATTTAATTCAATACATTTACTCTAATAAAACGCAAATGGCTAAACTTCATCAAGTGTAGATGTACATAGATTACTTTGAAACTTGTTATATAAAAATAAATATAAACTGATGAGTATCAACTGAATGACAGGTACGAGATTTACATACCACAAATAGGGACGTGACAGTAGTCCCAGAGTACATCCGCATTATTCGTAAAACACCAGGGGATGTCACGGTCATAGTTTCTACAGTAGTTTGACTGGTTACGTCCTATGACGTCATAATCATGCCGATGCGGTGTCTGCTTTGACCAGAACTGGCAAACGAAGCCTTTGGAGGTTTTGTTCTCTGTCCCTTCGTACATTTGCCCGGGTATTCGACAGTCTAGATCAATTTAAAATATTCGATCATATTCTCTATATCTTCTAAGAAAGGGCATTAATTCATAACCACTTTCGATCAAAAAGTCAATATGCCCCGCTGATGTCATGTATTTTCAACCCCAAACTTTTATTCCAGTTAAACGAAACCTTTAATCCTCTTTGTATAATACTGATGCTGAGGCCTGTTTTTGTAATATAAATATCAAAATAGTGGCTTTTTGAGAGAACGAAAAATTCAATCAGCGTTCCTTCAAATAGCAAAATGAAATTTAAAACAATAAACAAGATATATTCATATAGATTAGCTAAAATTACTTATAAAAATATGTGGTTATTTCGTATACTTTTTACTTGTCACAACGATTTATATATGTAAACACTTTTCCAACAAACTATCGAATATCAAGTTAATACATAGACTATTTCATCTTTCACAGTACATCCATCCTTCTGTATTTCGTACACCAAAAGTGAGCCAAAATTAGGTTATAATTATGTTGAATTTCTTGTCGTTCCAGCTGACAAAGCTCGTCACAGCATCGTCCCTGCTTGTAAGGCTCATTATTACATCTATACAATGTATTTTAAACGCGCTTGGTATTAACTCTACTTTGGTATTCGTACTTACACTGCAAAGAATCCTTCCGCCACAAAATGTGACCCCCGCAAACCCCTTTCCAATTTGAATTGCCATAGCATTATTTGAACGGGATAGGGTTAAGTACATTTAAAAGATGTGTAGCTCGGATCAGTATTGACCAGTATAACAAACTCATGGCTCTTCCTTATTATGGTTGTAATTGCAAGGAAATTCCTAAAATGCCGATACTGACGATGGGGAAATGTTAAAGAGATTTATAGAGGAAGAATAAAATAGTGCATGCATTGTACACCGCTAATATGTCACATAGGGACGTTTTTTAAAAAAACAACCTGCTAATATGATATAATATCCTTGAATTTTTTTTTTTACATATTTGTATATTCCAAATTAGCGAAAAGTAAAGGTTAATGAAATGCCCAGCATTTGATCCAAAGGAAGGTTGTATTGAAGTATATACGAGTCGTGAAAAAGAATGTACTTATACCACAATGATAACTGGTGGGGGAAAGGCTTTGTACACTTCGTCCCTTCAGTGTCCCAGGATCGTTACAGAGTGTAGCCACAGATACTCCCTATCTGTTTTCTAACACTAGCCTGATGTGATGTGTTCTCACAAACTCCATTAACCACTTCATTCCACAGTCACATCGCAAAGGGTTGGAACCCAAATACCTGATAAAAGTAGAGTCTTCATCATTTGATGTTGATATGAGAGTAAAAGAATAGCTATCAATCTTAATCATCACTTACAATTTTGTAGGTCTTGTTCCATTCCCGAAGCAATTTTTCTGTACTTCTCTTATTTTGTTTTCATCGAGATACCTGCAAAATTGCAATTACATTTGAATGAGTGTGCATTTCCCATGCGTGTCATAGGCAAATGCGTTACCCAAAATCTTGTGATGAATTACACTCTGTCTAGAAGAGGAAGAGATTGAAATGCTTGTATTTCCACGAAACTCACCATGTTTCTGTTGAGAACACTAGAAGGGATAATGCCAAATAATAGAATAATAGATGCAAATAAAATTGGTCCCATTTTTCAAATAAACTTGTTTCTACGAAATAGTCATTCCATTTAGAGTTAGATTCAGAATGAATGTTAGTGGGGAAACTAAAATCAATATAATACTATACTGTACATGAATTTCACATTTGGTAAATTGTTGAAGGTCCCGGCCCGGATTTCAGTAATCTTATTGCTTGATAGATATCTATAAAATGATACATTATAATTCAGTGTATCCAATGCATACAGAACTAAAATAATGAAATAAACGTTCCTTTATCTAATGAGAACAAAATATTGAATGCTTTGAAATTGCTTGCAATTCTCTCAGTGATTCTAAGCCGTCGAAGAGTCCGTCAGGCAGTGTCTTAAGATGATTTCTGCTGATTGATCTGCAAATGATAAAGTATATCAACAGGTAGAGTTCATAGAGATACAAGTCTGTAATTCGTTGTAAAAGAAAACGTTCGGGTAGTGGAATATTAAGTAGTTTTATACAGAAACCACAGCTTCCGTAGATCATGTAGGGCCGAGCTTCCAATGGTTTGTATGTCATTATCTTGTAATTCTCTGTAAATAAATTTAAAAAATTCCAAACACAGTTTCATTAGTCATTGTACAAGAGATTCACTAATTATTCTATGCTATATTCTATTTTGATAAAAGTACCTACAGTTTTTCCAGGACTGTCAACATTCGGAAAGTGGTGTTACTAATTGCTTTGATTTTATTCCTGTTCAATCGTCTGCAAAAGTAATTATGAAATAATACCGTTTCACTTTGAAAAAGTATATAAACTAAACACTGCTAAATGGGCAACATTAGATATTCAAAATAGAATTGTCCATTGATATTTGATAATGTGCAAAGCAATTTTTATAATCAGCAGGTTTGATAGATATCGTAACTATTTTCTCATTGAGTTCTGATGGTCACAGTAGCTAAGTGGTTGGTTAGTGCACTCGCTTTGAAAGTAGGGGGAGGTATTCCAGGTTCGATTTTTTTATCTCAGTGCCAGGTAAAACTTAAGATGTTTAACATAGTTCCCTCTCCAAACACTCAAGCACTCAACATTAGAGGTGAAAGACACGTGTTTTTCGGATATGTTTCTGCAATGTAGGTCCCGAGTAACGGTTGAAAATGACACGATAAATGGTAGACCCGATAAAATACCCTTACTACAACAGTTCTAAGCGTCATGCATGGGCCACAACACTGACTGACCTACACCTGATGGCATCAGTAGAAGTGGGATAATAAATATACGCATAAAAGATTGGACGTATTAAAATGCAATGAAAAGTACTGAATTATTCCACAAAAGTTCTGGTGTATAATGGTAATAGGAAAATTACTTACAGTGTTTGTAGATTTGTCAGTTCCTTAAAAGCATTGTCTTCTATTACTTCAATTTTGTTGTTACTCAAATCTCTATCAAACAAAAATGATTGCTGATTTTACTCTATAGATTGGTAAAAGATCGAAACTGTCCATTCTGTAAGAGAAAGAACTATTCGTGAGCAGTAAAACCGAAGTCAGTTCTTTCCGAATTCTCTTACAGGTTAGACAGTATGTGGCAGTGACCTTCTTACATGTAAATCTTCCCCGGGGGGACTGTTCTCTCCATACTGTAGTTAATTTGGCCATAAGCTCCCCTAGATTCAGACGTGCTAGTCTGGATTGGTCGCTTTTCATTTTGTTTATCAAGTTTCAATGGGATTAATATCAAATTGTGCAAGGTGCCACTAGTATCAGTAACGATATCTGTTAATATAAAGGTCAATCGTGGTAGGCCATAAGATTTTAACGTAGACTGATGATCTACGGAATTTTTATCTTTTGCTGGAGGGGTCATCCCTAGACTATGGATTTGTACATGCATAAAAAACTTAGGTACATTCTTTGTCACCTCGAATATAAACTCAAGAGCCACTCGGTATGATACTTTATGATTGTTGTCAACTCTACTTGAAGTAGGGCCGCCAACACCTTCGCTACATGAATTAATTGTTCCATAATTTTTGGTATGAACGTCGTTTACTTTGATATATTAAGATTACATGAGGGTCAGTATTATCAACGAGCCACAGCCTATCCCCTTGAAATTGGGTCTGATCTTTGTGGTTTTCTTATCCAAAAATATATTTATCAGGGGGTGGTATTTGGAAAAGTTCTTCTCAAGTGTGTCCACGTCTTAGGAGTACCCACGCAATCAGTATGTGAGTTCGACTGACCTGCCTTCCGTGTAGCTAAATCACTTGCCTCTTAATGTTGGAATATATTAAGTTGCTGTTTCCACGTAAGAATCATGGCTCCAATAGGGTTGTGTGTCACACAGTCAAGGGCTGACCTGTTAGGGGAATTTGGTGAGTCGATAGTTATATCTATTATCTCTTTAGGCCACCTAAGCCATTATGAAAAGCCTTTTCTAGATTGGTTCCGTGCCTTCGCTATTGGGTGTATGTTTTCCCTTTTTTCCAACCACATGAATGCAGTTCACATGGCAGAAGAGATTGATATTAAAAGATTATGATTACGTTCCCAGAATTCATCACCCAAATGGGTAAAAACAGCGGCATTACAGCTTGCAAATAATCGATTACTGGGAACGAAATATCCAATCTCATCTGTGTGTACAACCCAAAAATTACCACGAATATACTAAAGTAAAGTTAGCCGTTTCTGTCCATTATATCGCCATGCCGCGAAGTGACGAGTTATTTCGTCTACGATTTGTATTTGCTATGAGCGGAACTCGCTAGATCACCTCTATATGACGTTTATTGAATTAAGTAGCATAAATGATATCGTCATCGAAAAATACATTTGCCCAGATTTTTTAAACACTTCGTATCCATTTTCTCATCCCCAACCTCCCGGCTTCCCCCCTGCCTCTCACACCTCTCCCCCTCCCGTCCGCCCCGCTCTCTGCCCCTCCCCCCCCCCCCCCTTCCCTCGGCTCCCCCTCAAAAACAGCAACACTACAATGCAATATACCTCACTTTCTAACATTCAAAAAGGGGAGATGTTTTTTAAACCTTATCATCAACATTCCTTAACTTCCAATAAGTGTGTGTACCATATCATTTAACTTCTAGGGG
>CAJDSM010029025.1:0-35457 GCA_903981925.1 Ostrea lurida
TGAGCTGAAAGCTCGAGTGAGCTTTTCTGGTTGTCCGTTGTCTGTCCTTGCAGCTGTCCATTAACTATTCACATCGTTCCGGTACTTTCTTCTCAAGAACACTGGCCAAATTCAATCCAAATGTAAAGATCGTAATCCGTGGTGGTAAAGGGATTCAGTTTGGTTCAGAGATGAAAGACCGGCTCCTTCAAGGATATCACGAAATGCAAAAATAAGGTGGGGCCATTAAAAGTCTTCTCAAAGAACCACTGGGTCAGAGAAGGGAAAATTTATGTGAAAAGCTTCTTATTGGAGTGAGCATGTCAATTCTGTTCAAATCATGACCCCCGGGAATACGATGGCCAATAAGGATCAAAGTTTTAACATTTGAATTATTTAGGGAAAAATCTTTATAAATCTGATGAAGAGTTTACAGGGCCAGAAAAGCTGAAATTTATATGAAAGCTTCCTTGATTTGAACATATTTTATTGCCCAAACTGACAAAAGGATGGGATACAAGTTCCAAATCTTAGATAATCCTTTCTTTTAAATAATATGCAAATATAAGTTACCATGCAATTGAATATACGCAAATGTGAAACAAGACAGAAAATCATCATAATATCCATCATTAACATTTTATATTGGCATTGAGCAAAATTAGAAAATGACCTTGAAATACTTGGATCCATAAGTCGTTGTCTTAAGGAACATTTGCTACAAATTGTATCAATTTCTGATGAAAGTTTTTGGATGGACAGACTATATGCTCCCCCAAAATTTTTCGGGTAGCAGTCGGGTGTTCTACCAACAGCAATAGAACACATCTGACTGCTACCTTTGTAACAAGTATAAATAATCTATAATATGTGCCTTTGCCAGTAATTGTTATTGTGCTTGTGCAAATAAACAAAATGATCAAACCTTATGGAACCACCCTGATACAAGGATCACCTGTAACAAAGCAACACTAGATGCTCCTTCCTAACACTAAATGTTTCAGCTGGACTAGATCAAGGTCACAGAAGAAAAACTCATAGATGCTTCAGTTTTGATTTATTAAGGCTTCTTTTCACCCTCACCTATTAACCAAGGCACTTATGGATAAGAACATGTTCACATGGAGAAAAGTTAAAAAATTTGTAGCAGGCAGATTGATAATTAAGATAGCTTCATCCTTTAATAGATGATGTCATAGGATGTTGCAAAATCTATCTGTAATCAAATTTCACACATGATAAAAATATATCTTTGGGGGAATTTATTCAATAGGTATCAAAATTTTTTTACAAGACATTCAAATATTTCATTTCGGATTTGATAAGCACTTCATGAATTTATCATTAGGTGTTTACAGGATAACGCGAAAATGATCTTCTGACCTTTAATATGTCCAGAATATGATCCTTGGTTTACTTTGAAGATTTAAATCCTTCTATAAGTATGCCAATATTTACCCCAATACTTTGGTCAGTTGACCCAGAAAGGTCAGTATGACAAAGCCAAAAGATTCCAAGGAACACGCGTCTGCATCATAATTCATTGTAAATGTACTCTACCTGGATACACACAAGGAATTTTGCAAAGCCTTCCGAAAATATTCCTTACAGTTCTGTTTTACTATCCCAGTAGACATGCATATTCTAAAGCCACCACATTTTCCTCAATAATGTACGTAGATCTTCAATATGTGCCCCTCTCCCTCCTCCTTCACGATATTCCTATTCATTTCAAGAAAGCGGCTTCATGATAAATACGTCAGTGGGAAGAATATATACTGCTGCCCATACCTCGTGTTTTTATTCTTATATTTACATTCTCTTGTCAATTCTTTTGAAGAATTCCTAGCCATTGAAACAGTCTATATCTATCTCGATTCATATGCACTTTGTTCACAACGAGGAAATGGCCATCATTGCAATTTGTAAAGATATCGAATTCAAGGACATATTGGACCGGTCGCAGTGGCTCCCTTTAAGCTCTCGCCTTGTGACCGGGAGGTCGTGTGTTCAAGCCCCGTGCTCGCACCTGGCCGCATCAAACCCATTGATCCTAAAATAGGTAGTGATTGCTCCTTTCTCCTTTGCAAAGAGCTCGGCATTTAGGAATGAGAATCACGGGTCTTTCAGATGATGACCTTAAAAACGGAGGTCATGTGTGGCACGCTAAAGAACCCTTACTGCTAAAATCCGTAAGTGCTGAACATAGGTCTAAATTTGCAGCCCTTCACCGGCAATGGTGACACCTCGATATGAGTAAAATATTCTCAATGGGACGAAAAACAAACAATCATTAAAAAGTCTTTTTCTGTCCTTAATGTTATTCTACAGTATAATACCGTTTAATTTTAGAATATTTAAAATCTAAAGGCATTGGAGCTGATGCACTACTTGGTGCTGTCATGATTCTGGATAAACTGGGATTTTCAGATTTTTTAAATTAGCACTCTAGCTCACACAAAACTCGCTAAGACAGAAGTATAAGACCTGCCCATGACAACAGTAAATTTCTCAAATGTAAGACACAAAACCAGATCAAAACAATTTTCATTTATTAACCACAGATTTTTAACAATACCATGATTTTTCTCTCTCGGTCTCTCTCGCATTAACTATGACATAGTTACACAGTATAGAAGCATCTGTATAGTAACCTAGCTAGTCAATATACAGCTTTGTTCTGTTCTCCATTGCCATTTCTGTGTACATAGTACATAAAGGGGCCAAATACAATCCCTCCAATCTTCATCTACCGGTACTTTGCAAAATTTGACACAATTATATGAATATTACTTTGAAGAAAAAAAAAATCAATCACTCGTTCTAAAATGTGTATGCTTTCCATATTGATCCTAACTGGTTCATTAAATTACATCTAAATATTCAAATAAAGAGTCGGACTCAACTATCGCTTGCAGTATATTACATAAAGTTGTTTTATATTGATATAATTATTTGCGGTGTCATCGATTAGGCACTTTTTAGGGATTCGATTTCAAACATTTTTACCACTTTTTACAAAGTTAAAAGTGAGAATACTTTTGGCAGTAAATACGCATTGGAGAAATGGTTTATTTTCAGAAAACAGAGATTTGCTTTAAATTCAACACAAATAAAAAATTGTTGATATGATATCAATTATCTGCCATTTGTTCATCAAATATTATGATATGCCACTACACTGAGAGAAGTTGAATTTTTGACATATACAAAGGGTACATTCACAGTTCTACTGATGGTATCAGGTGGTATTTTTATCTATATATATATATGCCAAAGTTCACCATTGGTAATCAGCATCCTCTTTAAAAATAACTGGCAACTGATCAAGATTCGTTCACAACTTTTAAGTTGCTACTGATAACGATCAAAATAAAATATGATAACTCCTTCAAAAGGATAAAAAAAATATATATTTGACCATGACCTACTTCTCTGCCTTGGCACAGTGCCAGGTTTTCTATCTAAAATTAGAAATGGCTGTTTTTACAATTTATACAGAATTATGTATTGAATGGTAGCAAATGGTAACTACTAGTTGCCAAAGGTAGCTATCTTGACATTGGTTAACACTTTTAAAACTTTGGGACCATTGGCATCCAACCCAATCATGGTTTATAAATCAGCATATCTATAGGATTGAGAGAATTGTGAATGTACCCAAATCTTCAATGAAAGTAAAAAGAAATGAATTATGAAATCGATGTATGAATCCTTAGTAATATTTGGTTAAAACTTCCAAGAAAATTTTGGATATACTTCACTATTCAAATGCTTTGGGGGAGATATTTGATATAAATTACCTTCTTGATTCTGAAGAGACAATAAAACATCTGGCTTTGGGAACCATAACACTAAGAATTATAAGCTTATTTCTGATCTAAGATGGAGTCTCACTTTCAGAAAAGGAAAATATTGAGACTGGGATCAAAAATACACTCAGTTATCTATGGTCCCCAGGGCCTTGTACTTGCTGATTTTCAATAAACTTCCAACAAAATTAGAAAATACCACTACACACAACAATCATAGTAGTTGTATTGGTTGTGATATTGCACACATTTTCAAAAATCAAAATGGATTTCAACACTTGCATCTTATAGATGGTACTAAACAATGGAGGACTTTAATGGACATTGAATGCCATGATATAGTAAAAATTAAACAAAATATGTAAATATAAAAGACTGAGACATATCGTACAATTATATCTGTGGGGTCTGTGTCCGTATGTCACACATCTAAGGAAAAAACCTAACTCTGTCCAATGAAATAATTTCATTGTAGTTTTAAAAAATTCAGAAAAAATGCACAGGTATCGAGACCCCACAAAATACAATTTTGATTAAAATCGGTTATTGGTCAGAGACCAAGTTCATATCAATAAAAATTTGATACCAGAGTGTTTGGTCAAAGATGTAATTGTTTGATGAAATATGTGGATATAATTAGTGACTGGAATGTGGTCGCCATTTATACAAAATTCCTAATACATATATGTTTCTCCTAAATGTTTGTGAAAATTAATAGTAAATGCAACATATTTGATGCCATTGAGGTATATATATACATAAAAATCTTTTTACACTAATATCAATCCAAAGCTGAGCTAATTGAACACTTTACTGTATTTGACATTAAAAAAAAAGTAAACTATGTATATATACATGTACTTCTAAGTTAATCTATATTACTATGGTAATCATAACCACCTGGACGGAAATTGTTTGTTGTGAAGAAGAGAAAGATATGTGTAAGTTATGTTCTCCTTTTGTGCCATAAAAAAAAAATCAGATTTAAAGTATCATAGATAAAAAAAGACAAAGAAAAGTTAATTTGTCTCAATTTGTTCTAAATCTAAGTCCTCCTGAAGAGGAAAGATTTCCTCTGTCTCATCATCACCCAGAAGCTTGACGGGTCCATCCTCCTCTTCCAGGTCAGTGGGGTCAAAATCCAGAAACTCGGCACTGCTTCTCCGGCCCTGCTCCATCTCCGTGATCGGACTCGTGCTGGACTCCATCGCTCGACTCAGGGGAACATCTTTGTCCAGAGGAGAACTCGCTATCGGCATGAGACTCATGACAGACTCGAACTCTTCATGGAATCGTGATACCCGCTTCTGCAAACACAGAATTATGAATGAAATGAATATCTGTCAAATCTTGCCTGATGTTGTACATGTATTATGCGTACTCCTTTAAAAAAAACAACAACTGAATGATGGTAAATCATATCAATAAGCCACTTTTTAAAGATCATTTAAGCAATTTGTTCTGAATTCGATGGTAAAAGTAGCAGTTTAAAAAATATATATAGTACCTCCGTCATTTTTAAGAAATTCAGGGCTGGTCTCTGATCATGGTCTCTTCGCCGTTTGATTCCATACTTCCTGTCATGCAGCACAGAGGGTTGTGACCGACAGCGAGGAATTCTATGTCGGTGCGGGGATGACTGAACTGACCCCACAAACATAGGAACACTGGGTGTGGAACCTGCTGAAGAGCTAGATGAGATTTGGTCCTCATATGAAAGACTACGGTTATCGAAAGCATGAAGTTTTTGGTAAGATGAAATGTCATGACGACCTGAACAAGTGGAAGCGGATGAAGGGCGGGGCACTGGTGATTCAGGTGGGGTAAAAATATCAGAGGGTATATGTAATCCGTGACCTCCTGGTTCATAATGGAAATTTGTGGGAGCTATACTACTAAAATTTGAAGTCTGCTGTGCGAGGTCCACATATTGTGTTTCTGATGGATTTAAGTAACACGGATTTATGGTCTGTTGTCTGTCATTAGATATCACAGCTATAGGCCTCCAAACGTGTGTTTCCTGAGGCTGCCATCGTTTTGGAGACATTTTGTCCGCAGGCACTGACAATGAACGGCAGTGCCTCTTTGAGGGTGGGTCAACCTGGCAATTGGAGTTCTTGTCACACAATGACTGCTCCCTGAGGTTATCTGGGTAAACCCCCAAAGGAAAGCCGCTTACAACATTGCTGCTTTCTTCTGGGTTCAGCTGCACTGTAAACACTTTTTTGTCTGCAAGAAAATTGTTTAGACATGTTTATTTCAGACTATGCAATTAGTTGACATATAAAAAGAAACAAAATTTAAAAATTCATGCATTTAAAGACAACATGTACTTTCATTACAAACTTTGTATCAAAACATTAACAGTTGATTGATTTGATGCACAAAATTTTTCAGAAATGTATCTGAGCAATTTTAGTTCTATGTCTGACTGGCATAAGCTTTTCACAATTTCATCTTCTCAAGAAAAACAAAGTAATTTCAACAAAACTTGGCAAAAATGCATACTTAAAGGTAAAGGGGATTAAAATTTGTTCAAAGGATCAATTCAGTGTAAGAAAAGAAAAGACCTAAAAGGGGGAACAATTCTCCATTATAAAGTTCATCTTAATTGTTACATTAAATTATTCATTGGTTTTTTTTTTTCCTGCCATATCTGATGTAAATCAATGACCAGGTTCATAATGGAAATGATTTGAAGTCTGACCAGGTTCATAATGGAAATGATTTGAAGTCTGTTGTCCAAGGTCAAAGTCATATACAAATAATGAATGTACGCGACTCATCATCTCATGGTGATACACCCATATCATGGCTTGGACACACATCTGCGGTTCAGGACAGAGTACATGACACATTGTCTCATGGTGATCGATCGATACACCCATATGCCAGACATAGTATGCCTATGGCAAAGAACAAGGAAGTTATGGCCCAGACATGAACCATGTTAAAAAACATAATTTTGACCTTGAGGTCAAAGTCATACAAAGGTCATCAATGTACACGACAAATCGTCTCATAGCGATACACCCATATGCCAAATATGGTACATGTCTACATCAAAGAACAAAGAAGTTATGGCCCGGACACGAATCTGCACAGACGGATGGACAGACAGAGTGATTCCTATATACCCCCCCCCCACCCCAGGGGGAATTTAGAGACAATGATTATTTATAGGTACACAAATAAAAATGTAAAAATGTCTTGATAATAACTAATAATGGATTAAATGTAGCAAGTATACCAAAAAGAACAGATATTTTTCTCTCCCAGGAAAATAAAGAATTAAAATAGTCAAAATATACAAAATGGTACCTGTTTGGTTTGTTCAAAATAAAAAGTTAAAGTCATATCAGCATTCCAAGAATATCATTAAATGTTGAATATTAGGTAAATACATAAGAGAATTGATATGAAATTGATTTGTTGAGAAAAAAGATTAAATATATCAGAGTTATTTCTCAAAATATTATTTGAAACTGAGGTAAAAAAAAATTTGAACATTGATTTAAACTTGTCAATCAATTGTGGCTAAAAGTTGTACCAACTTAAAAGCCGGTCAAAATCCAATCAATGAATAGGTGATCGACTTATAGGTGAGTATATATATACAGTGGGGTTTTTCTTTGCTACCCTGCATTGATCCTTTTATCTTGCACCCATCCACAATGGGAGGTAATATTAATAAAAAGAGAAAAGTGAGATGATTGAGTGTTTGAAAAATCTTCTATCCCGAATAACCATTGATTCTGATCTAAAAAAAAAAAAAAAAAGAAGTTTTTGGAAAACGTTTTCCAAATTGATGTCAAACATGTTATGAAGTGTAATGGAAATTA
Source organism: Ostrea lurida (assembly GCA_903981925.1). NCBI lineage: Eukaryota > Metazoa > Mollusca > Bivalvia > Ostreida > Ostreidae > Ostrea > Ostrea lurida. The sequence goes on from CAJDSM010029025.1 coordinate 7,634, forward strand.
ATATTTTATCTGCCAAGAGAATTATCAGCTACGGTTGTAGATGTAACCCTCAGACCTCTGGTAATTAGCAGACATCAGCCATTTTTTGTTTACTAAAAATATGATACCTCGAATGTTCTTTTATTCCTTGATAGATAATATATTTTATTTTCACAAAATGTGCCTGGCTGTCCCTGGAGACCTGGCAATGCTGAGACAATGGTTTGAACTTTCTACTTTAAACAATTGATCTCTTTTGATGCATAAAGGATAATTGTGATCATTAAATGCAGCAGGTTTTTTTTTTCTTCCATCATTCACTACTTGCGATAGGCTTGTACAATACATAAAACTATTTCTTACTGCACGCAAAGTTATTTACTTATTTAACACTTACAAATTCAAGAATCTATTCAAGGACAAATATAATTCACCTTGTATAATTTTCTCACTTTTCTTGCATTAATTTACCCCGATTTTTGCCCTGCATTTATTCATTTGATAATCACAGCGGCAATTGGTACATGATTGTATATAAAATCAAAAAGTTAGGAAATATATCAATGTGTTGTTGCTAAATAGGACAATTCTATACAGTATGCAAATAAAAAATATCACAAAATGGTCGGTGAAAACTTCCTCAATCAAAATCACGGTGGATTTAATAATTTCAAAAATCAGTTGGTACTAAAAAGTCTCAAAGAAATAGAAAGCCAATTTAATTAACTTTTCCTTTATATGTAATATATATAGAATGAATACCTTTTCAATTATTTTTCGGTACTATCTTTTCAGACATTTTGTGATCTAGACAAAAATACATGAAAACTCACCATGTAAAACCCCCTTTTCATGAGTGTAAATACAGAACACATTTATCTGGTTTTATGAGAAAACATGTCAAAGAGTTTTTTAAATAAACTACTTTTATCTACTTCATGGGAATATGAAGTATTCACTGGGCAAGCTTATCTCATTGTTAAACTACAGTGACATCTACTTTTGTGCTCATAACTTTTATCATCATATACGTGTATATTCTAACGGTAACATCACTGCTTATCAATATTTTAGAATTCAAAAGACCAATGCAAATCACATTTAATCTGATTTATTTCTTTTCAAATTCAAGGAAAAATTTGTGGATAAATTTAAGAAAAATCTTTCAAAATCCCAAATATTATGCCTCAGGAATTTCTTCATTCACTTAGGTATTGTGACATCACAACGTACAAACAACTAAAAATGTCACGATGTAAACGTCGTTTAATTAGTACGTTTTGTTTAAGGTGATGATCGACAGACACCCTTATGAGACATGAACTCCACAATCATAAGTTGCATGCTGCCTGAGAATACATTTGGTTTCATGGTTGATGACCACATATATAGCTAATTAGTACATCAACAGTACTTGCAGAATTTTCTTCCCGACTCAAATTGTGTATTTAACTGGCCTGGAGGTTGTAAAACTTTTACTGTACTCAAATTCCTACTCTAGCTGTGCCGATATATTTATTTTGAGTAGGACTCTCAGGAGGTGCCAAAGTATTCTCATAAAATCTTGAGCATCCATGTAGTCTCCATTAGAGTATGATTCTATCAAAAGTTTTATTAAAAGACTTCGAGCACAGAGTTTGAGTATTAAAACATGCTCAAAAAAAAAAAAAATTCTAACTTTCAGGCCAGCTTAACTTCAATAAAAAGAATTCATGTCTCATGGCTTAATGGGTTATGTACATGTATGCTAGACAAAAAACAACAAAGTATTGAATTTCACGACCACATACACATTGTGATCTAAAATGGTCCACTGATGGTAAAATTTTCAATATCTTTTTGTACTTCCAATGCCTGTTTAGATATGTATTTCAACTGTGTTCATATTACATTTGCAGGCTCAGCTAAAGTATACGCATTCTGACACCCAACTTGTGAAAAATTCATCCATTTTAAATAACTCACAATACTCTGTCTGATATGATATCGTTGATGAGAGTGTGCAGCAGATTTACATTTTGTGATGCTATATATTACGGTGACAAGATACCATCTAGAAATAGCATGTTTCAAAGAAGTATAAATATACGACACGAAACATACCTATGGCCTTAATTATTAACTAATACGATGATTTTGCATTACCTGCCCCTGCCAATCTAGCTTCAGCATTACGACTTAATTTAAAACCATCCCCTGGACGGATCTGCAATAAATCAAGCAAAAAGAAGTTTTAAAAATGGTGTTATATCAGAATTAGCTTCTCTCAAAATAATTGACAATTTGCCACTAGCACTATAGGCAAATTTGTTCAATTTATAAAGGATCCATGTATAAGAGAGCTAGCCCTTCTGGTAGAACTGGATGCATTCTATCATCTAACATTCAAAGTAAAATTTATATGACGCAGATCCTGTCTACATATTTGGAAATGTCAAATCATATAGAATTACAAGATCTGAACTCTGCATTAAGAATTTAATATTTTCTTTCAACTACCTAAGTTGATTTAATCATATGGAACGCTGATTTTCCTTTTTCGGGTGAAAGATTCAAGGTCAAAATTTATTGACAGAAAGAGCAGTTATATGTAAACTTTATTGAAAAATCAATATCTTTAACTATTAATGCAAGAGGTTTCAGCATATACATATATTTGGGGATGTTAAGTAGAGTGAATACAGAATCAGATGGTGTTAGGAGGTGATACCCTTTCATTTTTATAGCAATACTGTGCGGTGCCAACTTAATTCCTTTCTTCCATTTTATGATTCATTCATAATTATTCCGAGTACATCAAACATCTACATTCATGTAGCCTTTACAAAAGTTTTTAATACATAAATTAGTTTATAGCATGACATATTTGTCATTTAATTTCTTTTTTCTTCCTTTTCAAATGAAATATTTGCAACTTTATACTTCGTATACAATATTAATTTTTCAACACAATCTAAGTGGGGTCATATTTACGCAATGTACATGTATTACAGATAACAATGGTTGCTCTGTAACTTATAATCTTCTGATTTTGACACTACAGCCTGTGATGATCCCAAAATAAACTGTAAGATGAAGCTAATAGCGTGAAAATAATGTTCAATAAATGACTATTGTTCCATATCGTTAAATCAGTGCTTGAACGGCTGATATGGTATTGGTACCATAAATGAAAAATAGATATGTATCAGCAATATATTTCTTGTTTTTGAAAACTTCATTGCCTTGCTAGTTAACTAGATGGGAAATTTATACAAGACTGTGCCAGTCTGTAGTGTACGTGTGTTTGAATCTAACAAACATTTTGAACACACACACACCCCATTACTTTCTACAGAAACTGCAATTTTCACTAAATAAAGTAAAAGTTTTGGATTTCAAAATATTACATACATATCATCCTCTCTCTCTCTATCCTTTAAAGTTTTCTCTGATATATGGTATAGTATACATGCATCCACTATAATTTGTTGTTTTAGGTTCCATTCGAGAACTAAATTTTGATCTGGATGGGTGACAACAGTGAAGGTTCGTCTTAATCGTACCAACACCTGCAGTGACAATTTTCCAAGAAGAACAGGTTTGTTTGTTTTGTTTATATATACTTGTTGTTTTACGTTCCATTCGAGAACTTTCCTCTTTATGTGGAGACTTCATCCACTGTTTGTGAAGTGCCACAAAATTTTGATCTATGCACTGCACTAAGGGCCTTAACTGTGGTGAAAGGGTTCTTCATTGTACCAATGCTCGTGACCTTCCTTTTAAAGGTCGTATCCGAAAGGGATGTGGTTTTCACCTCCAATGTCAGGAGTTTGACAAAGGAACAGTCACTACCTTATAATGTTAAACATTTTACGTTTGACAAAAGTCCTCGCTGACGAATAAACTGATACCCCAGGGCAGTGATTTTTCTACATTTTTACAAAGGGTCCTGTGGCTTCCGAATTGGGAAAAATTGTCGATATTTCAGTCAAATTGGGAAAAATTAGTTTTATCGTAAATAAGTTTCAAAATGATATCAAACATTATATTGCCTTATTTCACACTTCTTATTTTCTTTACCCTTCTAATCAATCTTAATCATCATTCCCATAACTCTTTAATTCTTAGATATATATCATTCACACTGAATATCTTTTTTATTCAAATACTTTCTCCTCTGAATTGGGAAAAAATTAGCAATTTTTGGGAGGGGAAAGGGCCGAAATTCGGACCCAAAATGGCCCTTAAAAAATCACTGCAGGGATGCAATGTAAATCAGACGACATTGGAGTGGAATTCATCCCAAAATCAGGAAGGCTCCACTGCCTCAGATATTCATAAATACCGAATTTAATAAGACATAAAACATCGCAAATCAAGATAGCAAGGGCATTGTGTTCAAAGGTGTACAGTCTCAGGTATCGTTATAAACACCCATCCATTGTCTTCACAACGTTTGTATTCTTTAAAGACTGTCCTGAAGGTTTTTTTTTTTTAAATTCAATTTAAATGCTTCTGAATATTACAATAACATGGATATAGATCTCTTTATTTAACTAAAACATTTGAGATCATAGACCTTCAATATAAGGGTCACAACTTACATATAGAGATATAAAGAACCTCTTAGTTCAACTAGTACATGCAATGCACATACTACACATACATTTCAAAATGTCCATATTTATGAAGAATGCATTCTGGCTTAGAAATTGACTTCCACTCTTTATTCATGTCAAAATAAGAATCAAATATAAATTCATACAGTACAGCGTACTATACCATTTTCATGCTGATTTCATTTTCCCCACCTTTTCTTTGCGAAAATTCAAAATGGGTCTAATATTGATTTATTTCATAGCTCTATCTAATACATGTGTGAGGTGAAATACTGTGTCAGGATATCATAATAAAAGGTTTAAAATTTCCCTGTATGAATAAGCAGAGTTTGCATGTAAATACTTAATAGAACAAATTAATGACCATATTATACGAAAACAGAACAGGTATTTGAATTTTCAGACTTACAATATTACTTACAAACTTGATTTGAGACGCATTCTGACTGGCAGAAGATTCCTCCAGTGATTGTTCGTGAAATTTCTTCGCCAGAATATCCATGGCCAGGACGGTGCCACCCTCCACCGGCTGGGGGAACAATTCGCGTGCCACAAAAGATGACATTGCTCCCAGAAAAATAATCACTTGTTATCACAGAGATGCTTAGGTACAATCCGAGGCATTGCGTCAGGACATGTAACCTTTAAGAGCTACTTCGGTCCTCCATAATTCATAGTTTTTCCACAATCACACCTGAAATAATAAAACAATCATGTTCTCAATAATACAGTGGTTCACGCGGATAATTGTTCCATGGGTGTACGTTAGAAACAGCCCCGACTCCGGCACAAAAATATTTTCCGGCCTCAGCAACAAGGAGAATGATGAGAAAAATCAATGTGCCCTGACTGTTTTATTGCCTGGATCAGATTACGGGCTTTTTCTCTGTGCAATCAAGAAAGAGTAGATTACACACTCAAAAGTCAAATGAGTTTGTAGAACTGCTACATGGTACCTGAAATACGGTAAAAATGAGCGAGTCCACAAAAATTCCCCCCTAATCTAACATACTTCATTGATTTCCATGTGTTCAATCAACATTTATGGCCTCCAGCCAAGTATTCACCAAAAAAAAAAAAAAAAAATCAACGACAAAAATTCCATATAACATTAAATCTAGCTGAAGTGTTTTGTCATTTCTGTATTGACTTCAATTAGACAATTACCAATCAAAGGCTAGGAATATAGAAATACAGCACACATATATCACATCTATATATGGCCTGTACCACACACCTCAGCTCAATGCCTCTCCATGTAAACCAGGTATTCTAAAGTACTACAAACAAACAGTTGTAGAACCTTTTTACTACTCGATAATTTCTCAGCACGAGTAATTCCCGCGGGGCAATGTGCCAAGCTTTAAAAATCATTAGATACAGGTGTGGTGACAAAAAGACAACAATTTTCTTGCTACACACGTTATACACTCATGGCACCAATTCGGTCATTTACTGCAATACACAAGGTCACATGATGTGTTTGTATAGACCCCGCAAAGCACTTAATATAGATTAAAGAATTACAAACTTCTTATGCTACAAAGATTAAATAAATTATACTATTGTCGGAATCATACAATTACATACTCTCTGATGAGTTATACAATGCTGAATTCAAAATTTCAATGCCTTTTAATAATTTTTCTGAAGAAATTAGTATGCAAACATTGGATTTGTACATGTTTAAACTATTATCTGACAGTAAACAAGCAAAACAGCCCAAGGGTATATTGACAAAATTCAACATATTTAAGAACCCAGAATACTTGTGAAAATAACACATAATTCAGAATACCACAGGAGTTCTGTTTCAACGGGGGCTTAACTTATTACATCATCAGGTGGCCTCCCAACAAAAAAAAAAGATTTTATTTGTAAATCAAAACTTCCCAAGAAAGGGGATCAGATTAGTTTCTACAATATAAACAACATCAATTTCATTGTATTCATGAAAATGACCCAAACTCCTTCATTATCAATGACAAGGGGGTGACTAAAATGCTTGTTATAATTAAGCTACATTTACTCATCCATTTGGACAATGGCAAAAGGAGGATTGCTTTCTAATATTAATGTTTTAAGGACTGTGCAAATATGGTTTACAGATTGGCAAATATACACGTATTAGCATTTCAAATGATGGCCACAAAGCACTTAATATGATAAGGTACTGGAGTTTTTCCCTCAAGGACTTTGTACATCCATGCAGAAAAACAATTTTTTCAGTAATCTGAAACTGATGCAATATAATTATATGCATTAATTAATGTACATCAATTGGGCTATCATTGATTAACACAATATTGATTGTGGATTCAAATTACTTCAATACACTTTAGATGCATTTCTTCCTATCAGTGACAATTAATGCTAATTAGATACAGCCTAATTAATTTTCCAGATATCATTTTGCTTGTTTATCCTTTTTTGCTTTTTCCAACATCTTTCGTTTTTGAAGTTCATTCACAGTAAATAAGTCCATTAAAAATAATAAATATAATGTGTACTTGGTTTCAAAACATATTGGAAACTTACAGTGCAAATTTAGATTCCTATCTTCAGATAAGCTATTTGACACATTGTTATTCTCAGCCATTTGATCAATACTGAAATTCTCAACTTGGAAGACCAGTGTATGTATATAATCATGTTGCATCGATAAAATGATTGATAATTCAGTGACACTATCCACCAATGTTAGTCATAAAGGGCCACGATAATATTAATCCTTTAAGTACATAGTGGAATTCAAAAGCTACCTACGTAACAAAGTTCACTACTACACCAATTTCATTTGACTGCGAATTCCCCAAATTCACTAAATAACTAGTTTTACACTGTTGTCTGTAAAGTTCATGGACATGCAACCTTGATAAAAACTGACAAACATTTATTATAGGATTAAACATATTCTTTTGGAAGAATTTATCAATGTGTAAACTCTGGACATTTTACTCAACCCGCAAACTGATAAAAGTTGGAGTGAGTAAAAGTCCAGAGTTTACACATTGATAAAATTCTTCCAAAAGAATGTTTAATCCTATATTAATTTCTTTAAATTCATGTTTTATATCATTAATATGCAAATTTTCATTACAAACAAAGCTCACATAGTTATAATTTTCTCAAATACAAAAAAGACACAAACTCATACCCGGAGCACTAAAATGAAAATCCTTACGTTATCCAACATCAAACGCTAAAGATAGTTAACTTTTCTTAACGTAGTCACCATTAAACTCAACACACACATTTTGCTTGTCGCTTTAACCAGTCATCAAAAAAGTGCACAAACTGTTCTACTCATATATAGATCATGGGATACAATTTCATACATGTACCATAGTCTTTGAAATTCCACATTTTATGCATTTACACAAACTGCTAGTCGCTGATCACTGTCAAGCAGGTCACGAATTTCATTTTTCGCAGCACGTACTGCAATCTCGGAAAGATGATCTTCCTTTACGCATGTCATCCTGGAAACTGTCCCTTCCGTTCAAAAATCTTCTATTTCACTTAAACACTAATAAATGGCTCACATTACAATGATTTTCCGACTGTTTACAGAATTCATGAGTTTCTGAGGGTGATTTTCCTAGTATCCACAAAAATTTTATTGCTGCTCGTCTGCTGCACCTTTCCGAAAACGTCTTTTTTTGTGAACAATACGAAACTGTCTTAAATAGATTCAAAACCTCGATTTCTCTGCTATTTTGATACTTCGAACGTTCAAAATTTGCAGGTGTGACATTGAAAGTCTTGGAAACATCATAATGTAACTAGAAAACCGACATGGTCAGCAAGGGCCCCGCCAGGGGCTATCAAAGGAAAGCGACATCTGCATTTGATACAGTAATGTTTAGTACTCAGGTCCATGTGAAACTATATTAAAATGTAAATTATCACATCCATATTAATTAACACACTGAATAAGCATTTCTTGAGAATATAATTCCATATATGTATTAGTTTTCCCAATACGTTGGATTGATTGATTGATTGATTATTTATTGTTTTACGTCCCACCGAGAATATTTCACTCATATGGAGACGTCACCAATGCCGGCGAAGGACTGCAAAATTTAGGCCTATGCTCGGCGCTCAGGGCCTTTGAGCAGGGAGGGATCTTTATCGTGCCACACCTGTGGTGACACGGGGCCTCGGTTTTTTCGGTCTCATCCGAATGACCGCCCCATTCAGTCGCCTCTTACGACACGCAAGGGGATGCTGACGACCTATTCTAACCCGGATCCCCGCGGGTTCCCAATTTAGACAAATACTGTAAAAATTCTTTGAGTTATCATGTCAAAACAAAAAAGTCCATAACAACAAAGATGTTGCCATACATACATACAGACAGACAAGGTGACGTGAACCCAGAATTTACTCATATGGGTGTCTTCCTTTTACTGTAAAGTATTTTAAATTTGATGAAAGTTTGAAAACTCTATTGTAAAAACTCTGAGTTATCACATAATAATAACAAAAAAAGTTCACCACAACGAAGATGTTGACATACAGACAGACAAGGTGCTGTTAACCCAGAATTTATTCACTAGTGCCTCTTATTGTAGAGTACAATTGTTCAAAGAAAAAAACTTTTTGAGTTATATCGCATCACAACGAAAATGTTGACAGACGGACAATGTGATTACTATAGGACACCCGCATTTCATGCGGGGTTCTAAATAATCATCCAATTTTTTGCGGAATTTTACAAAATACAAATGAATTGTTTGAAACGTTCAACAACTTTTTTTATTAAAACTTTGCCGTGCTCCGGCCCGGTCACCATCCCAAGTTTAATATGGAAGTCATACTATGAAATGGGACAAAATTTTACATTTTATAATTTACACATAGCAAAGGATTATAGATATGCCAGTAATAAATGTATTATGCACATAACTGTTTTTATGTGGACGACTGAATATTGTTAAATGATCTATTGTTATTACCCTATTGTTACCCCACTTAATTTAGACCCTGTGGGCGCTTCCCAATTTAAAACCCTGTAGGTAACCTCTCGATTAGTGAGGTTTCCCGGCCGCTTATTGGTCGAGGCCTACGTCATCTTTTCACACTTTAGCGTCCTTCAACAGTAAATGTTTACCACTTGACAGCTTTGTCTTCAATTTCCCTCCCACCTACCCCTTTAACTCCTTTATATGCTTATTATTTCAGGGGATTTTGACCCCTTACAAGGCCAATTTTGTGGATTTTTACCATAACCTTATATTTGAATTTGTTGTAGATAGAATTTTTCTAGTCATAATACTTTTTCTAATTTTGTACTTTATATGTATTTTGTATACATGTTTGTATTGTAATTTACATGTATTTTGTTATACATGTTTGTATTCTTTTTATAAAAAGTAATGAGTAAACTTTTTGGCAATTCCAATCGGTGTTTGTGTTGTACAATAAAAGGAGGAAGGCATAAATATCTATAACGCTACTTTCATATGAATTAAAACTTGTCCACGAACTTTATGAACAAAACAGAAAAAATGTTTGCTGCCCTGGATCCACCTTTGCATACCTTGGAAGTAGTGGCCTCCCGCACACACGAATATCAGTAAATGAATTGTATACCAACATTCCAAATGTCCATAATAAATATTTCTTTACTTAGATAAGACAACATTTCAAAATACAGAATGTTATCAGATAGTACAATCTAAATTCAACCCTACAGTGTGCTTAGCCCAGTTCAAACTCGGCTAACTGAGACTAGCATGTCAAAGTCAGGAATGTATATTCAGCATCAGTGGTCCTTTTCTGAACTGTTTGGATAAAATTGCCAATTTTTCGGGTTGCCAAGGAACTAGACTTGTCCTAAGAGGACTGTAAATACCTCTGCAAATTCATCATAATTTATCAGGGGCATATTTTGAAATGCACAATTAATGTACCAGTCCATATTTGAAATGCATGCATGTGCCTACGCATTTTTAAATTGCATGCACCAATATAGTTTTTGAAATGCATACACAAAACCATGTACCTCACATATTTAAACCAGACAGATATGTTGAGTCTCTGTCCCATGTACAGTACTACACGTCTAATGTTCTTGAAATCTACTTTTGTGGTACCTGGCAGACATTCAGTCCAAATAATGATATGTACTGTAAACTTTACCAGTACAAGGACAATCTAAGCAGTCAAACCCTTCAGACTGGCAAACTTCAAGAACTCTTGTGTACAACCTCTATACATTGTTTCAAGGAAGCTTATGATATAACAGTTAAATCGTTCAAGGAACACTTGAACTAAAATTCTGCAGTTTGTAAATGGTACGATCGACACACATAATATCACCTACCAGAAGATCTACAAGTTTTCACAAAAACTTCATCTTATATGTGTTCCATAGCTCATATCTCTAAACCAATTACAAACTCTCAAGGCTCAGAATCTACACACTTCGATCATCATCATACACTGAAGCTCAATATGTCTATAACTTGTTGCAAATAAAACCTTAAGAAAATTTTATTGCATGGACTCAAATGTATTGCAAAATGTGTAAAATAGTTTGGATCAGCTGTATAGAATAATTTTGATTGTACTGCAAGCTCCAATAGCTATAGTACTGAGTTTAGTCAGTTTTAGTAATGAGCATCAGAAATGACACAATACCCTAAAGATTTCTAAATCCACTCTCAAAATATACACGCAATGGTAAAATGTTTATATTCTAGTTCATTACTACACCTACTATTCCTACCCTCAGGCTCTCGTCTATAGCTTACAAATGACTGAAAGTAATCAAGTGACACGGACATGGATACACAAATCAAATCTATCGAACATCCCTGCTCTTTTTTTTTAACTTCCAAAATGTTATTTTGGTCTCTTTTTTCCTTTACCTTTCCTACATGCTATCACCCACTCACTTACTTGGAATAGCCAGCAGAGAGGGCAACACGAATGTCCTACAGAATAGATCTCACTGTTGAGTCATCACCATTATTTCCCAAAAGAGCCACTTCCAGGACTAATGTAATAATATTTCCACCATGTACGGGAAATAGACCTCGCCAATATTTGCACTGCAGGAAGACAGATCTGGATGGGGTCCAACTCATGAACAATGGCAGTCCACATATACACAATTAGAGGCCTAACCTCTTATTAAAGGTCATTTATTTCCAATCTTTCACAAAAGCACCAGCTCCAAAGATATTTAAATATATGTCAAAACCAAACTGCCTTCGTAATTAAATATGTCAACTGAAATTTGTACATAAGAAAGGCATATCAAATAAACAATTTGTAAGGAGTAATCTTATATATTTCCACTACAGATAGCAGATCGACCCATCTCTTTTGACATTCACGTCACACACTTATATGTGCATATATTAAATCGACACCTTTAAAACACTACACATTGCATTGTGCTTGCGTAGTAATTAGTTTCCATTCAAAATTAAAATTGCAATTTAATCCGGCTTTACGTCAACATACTCTGATTACCTATGAAAAACTATCTTGCCAACATCATTTTTCTACAAGCAAAATATGATGGCCCATCATTTCACAGGTATTATAGCATGAAAAATTTAACAGAGGAAATTGATGAGAATAATGTTGAGGACCATTGATTTTGCACAGTCCAGTGCAGACAGTTTAAAGGTTGGCCGTGTGACTGACCGATGAATCACCAGTACCCAGCTTATATATATACCTCACAACATTACACACCCTAAACTGTCTCCCTGGCTTGTAAATTATGTAAAAATGTTCACATAATATACATTATTATGCAGTCCAATATTGCGCAAGCTTCTCAAGATATGTGTTGTATCACTTACAGAGTGCAAGTATTAAGTAATTACACAGACATATTTTTTTTATCAAAATACTCATAAAAAAAATCTAATAACTCTCAGATTCAAATACTCTTCTCCAATCACCTACTAGTGGTCCCATACCGTGTTTAATTTTTTTAATTTGCCAGCGTCATCAGCTCATTTTCTGGTATTGATCGATAAAGTATTGCAACAACTGTAGCTATCTGTTCAAAAAACCAGTCTAGACGCCCTGGTCTCTCTTATTATTTCCCTGGCGCTACAGTTCTGCATGCAGCTACTACATGGATAGGGTACTGAATGGACGGCGTTTCAGTTAATGATCAAAATGAAAAGTATTTACATTTAGTGTCATTTTTCAGTTAAATGTGAAAATGTTTTTATATGTATCAGCTACAGCTGCTAGCTTGTAGGAAGGAGAACATGAATGTAAATCTCTTATAGTCTGGATACACCTGTAAGTAAATGAAGGTAATAAAAATGTTTCCTCCACATAAAATGTAGGTATACAAAAAATGTTTATTATTCACAATCCTCAACATAAAACGCAGCTACCAGCTATGTTTAACAATGAAAACTTTAACCCCCTGATCAGCAATTTTTTCAATGGTCTTGTATTTGGTTGAACTAATCCCCATGAATCACTGGATGTGGCAAAGCTCTCCGATTCTTAATCAACTGTTTTAACCTATTCAATCAGTCTACTATACCTATGCACAAATTTTTAACACATTATAGATTAATTGTAGCTCTCTCAAAAAAATTGGGAAATAGACAAACATTTTCCAGAAAACTACAATTCAGCCACTAACACAGTATGTACAAATTAAGAATGTTCTTAGAAAGGACATTTTATAAGCATTTGACACATTTTCATTCACCATGTTGATAAAAATAGCCTCTAGCACGGTACAATTGGTGCATCATCTAAACATTGAATAGTCAACTTCCTAATCCGACAAATAAATATAGATCTACTTGTTTGCTTTCAGTTTATATCAGCTCATTGATCAACCATGTGTCTATGACAGTTGAAACAAAAGTAACATGTAAGCAGATTTCACAACATGAAAAGGAGTACAGATCAATCTCTCTCTCTCCAGTATTTATCTACACACACACATACGTGCGCACACGTACGTACGTACATATGCACGCATGCGCACATCATCTACAGAAATCCATTCCCATTTTATTTTCGCCCCTTTCCGCCTTATTGTCAGAGCACAAATTTATGACTCAGCGATACCGGTTTTTCTTTTATTTCTCTTTATACGGGGGAATCTAAAAAGGTGCAAAATAATCCGAAAATGTACAAAAGCAAAAACTTGGACTAACGGACAGTGTTTAATATTGGGAAAAGTTTGCTATTGATTATGTGAACCTGTAAACTAGACAAGAGGCCCACAGGCCTTAACGGTCACGAGTATATAGCCCACACAAGGAGTCTCATATTTGCATTTCTTAAGTCTCAATACAGAGTATTTTATTCACTTGTTAATATATTTCAATATATGCATAATAATTCTATTCATATACACAAGAAGATTTCATTTCAATTTCACACGATTGTTCAAGAATTTTTAATGAAACCATATTGCTACTTTAATGTCCAGTGAGCTTGACCTTTGACCTTTTGACCTAAAATTCAATAAAGAACATCTTCGTCTAAGTATATATGTATTATATAGTGACTCTGGTAGAAAGGATAATGCTCTGGAACCCGGGAACCATATTGCTACTTTGATGTCCATGCACTTGACCTTTGCCCTTTGACCCCAAATTCAATAGGAAACACTTGTTCAATGGGTAGACCATATGCATGATATGGTGACTCTAGTGGAAAGGTTAACACTAAAAGTCTGGGAACCATTCTGTCTACAGACGGGATGGACAGACAACCTGATTCCAGTATCCCCCCCCCCCCAACTGTTGCAGGGGGTATAATTATGATAAAAGGCTCCCTTCTCATTCCAAATATTCATTACTTTCACATCAATATCAATAGCATTGAAAAAGATGCTTTTCAAATGTTTTACATATAAACAATATGTACAAGTTTGCCCCCCCCCCCCCCAGGTTCAGAACCCTACCCCCGGGGATCACCAAATTTTACAATTTTGGTAAAGGCTTCTTGTCTACATCGACTAATGCATTTGGTTTCTCTCAAACATGTGGCGGTTTGTAAGAAGAAGATTTTTGAAATTGTCACTTTTGGGCAGTTTTTGCCCCACCCCAAGCCCCAGGGGTGAAAGAGACCTGAAATTTACATTTATGTGCCCCTTGTCCCAAACAGATGCTTATGCTAAATTGAAAAGAATTGGACTGGTGGTTATCAAGAATAAGTTAAAATGTTCAATTGTTAACACATTTCTCAATGACCATTTTGGCCCACCCCTAATACTAAAACCCCTACCCCTAGGATCATGAAATTTACAATTTTGATAAAAGGCTTACCATATTTATTCAAAACATCCATTTAGTTTCACATTAATATCAATAGCATTAAAGAAGATGCTTTCAAAGTTTATATATACAACACTATGTACCAAGTTTGGCCCGCCCTGGGTCAGAACCCTACCCCGGGATCACCAAATTTACAATTTTGGTAAAGGCCTTCCTGCTCTACATCACTATGCATTTGGTTCTCTCAGACATGTGCGGTTGTAAGAAGAAGATTTTGAAAATTGGTCACTTTTGGGCAGTTTTTTGCCCCACCCCAAGGCCCCAGGGTCCAAGAGACCTGACAATTTACAATTTATGTGCCCCTTGTCCAAAGATGCTTCATGCCAAATTTGAAAAGAATTGGACTGGTGGTTATCAAGAAGAAGTTAAAAATGTTCATTGTAACACATTTCTCAATGACCATTTGGCCCACCCTAATACTAAAACCCTACCCTAGGATCATTTGAAATTTACAATTATTGATAAAGCTTCCTATTATTTCAAAACATCCATTTAGTTTCACATTAATATCAATAGCATTAAAAAGATGCTTTTCAAATGTTTATATATAAACACTAGTACCAAGTTTGGCCCCACCCTGGGGTCAGAACCCCTACCCCAGGGGATCACAAATTTCAATTTTGGTAAAGGCCTTCCTGCTTACATCACGATGCATTTTGGTTTTCTTCAGGAATGTGCGGTTGTTAAGAAGAGATTTTGAAAATTGGTCACTTTTGGGCATTTTTGCCCCACCCCCAAAGGCCCCAGGCGTCCAAGAAGACCTGAAATTTACAATTTATGTGCCCCTTGTCCCAAAGAGCCTTCATGCCAAATTGAAAATAATTGGACTGGTTGTTATCAAGAAGAAGTTAAATGTTCAATTGTAAGCACGACGGGACGACGCACGACGGGACGACGACGATTCGAAGACCAATCGCAATAGGTCACCTGAGTTTACTCAGGTGACCTAATAAATGTACACAATATGAATGCCAATTGTATGTGCACATTGTGTGCAGTATTCAGATGATGTTCCCTCAAATTCCATATCATAGTTTTCATCAATATAATAAAGAACACGATATTGTCAGTACTTTTAAACATTCAAACAAGATGAGTTTGTGAAACACTAATGCGCCCCTATTTCTATATGCCCAATTGGCAATGGAAGAGGCTTATTAACACGTCAAATATGAATTTAGGTCCATCACTTGCTATTCAAAAGTTAATTTCTAAAAATTCTAAATTTTTTAAAAGTAGGTCAAATTTCAATGTCAAGGTGTCAAACATTTTGTACCCTTTGAAAGGGTTTGCCATAAGGAATACTTGTGTAAAATATGACAAGTTTATTTCAAAATGTCTTAGACGCAGGGATAGAAACTCCCAATTTTGGCAACTCGCAATTGCTAGTACTCAATTAATTTGAACTTGCAATTTCCAAAGCCTACTCGCAATTTAAAACTATAAAGCTTAAAATCTTAATTTCAGACGACATCACGTGTTTGATTTTTTAATCAATGACACAAAATACAGACCGATGACTGATTAAAAACTTGAAAGAAGCCTAATTGTATTTATGTCGAACTCTTTATAGAGAACTTGTACTGTGTCATATTAAATTCAGGCATGAAACAATGTTTTTAACAAATCTAATAGACAAAACCGGAAAGAACAGGGTTTTCCAGAAAAAAATAACTCACAATTTTTTCGAGTTTCCATATTCTTAACTCGCAAATTAGATTTTTTCAACTCGCATTGCGAGTTTATATAGTGAATTTCGAACCCTGAAGTTCAAGACTTTTACTTCAAAGCCTGCATACCATGCTTTGATTTGTCCTCAAGTTTTTCAATGAATTCTGCAAAAAATTTGGCTACGAAATTACAAAATGCAATTCACCCAGTACATTTTAAGTCATGCTGAGTTCTGAATGTAATCCCCCCCACCCCCCTCCCCGGTATATGATAGAAGTGAATTCATGCTCAAGTACTTTTCCTACCTGTATCTTTGTTCTCCGTTTATGAGAGGGGTTCGCAACTGAGCGTATGTATAGCCCGAGCACTGTGGTTATGCTGCACCAAGTATATAGACATAACAACTTTTAAAAACAAGACATATAATTACTGCATATACACTCCATAAACAAACGGTGAAACCATCTAACACCATTATCATGATCACCAGGCATTTCATTCCACCGTGTTAAATCTGAATAAAGATTGACTTTTTGGAGTGTATTTAAATATATTCATTACTTGTAATCAAAAGCAAAGTCATTTACAAAACACATCTAATTACTTTTTAAAAATGTATTTAAATACAGCTCATTACAATTACGTTTTCAATTACCCCTTCCCTAATCAGTATATGATGTTTCAAGTTTATTTTGTCTGTGTGTAGCACTCTTATAGACTGTGGATGTGTCTTCACAAACATGTATTTGAAAGTTAATACAATGTAATGACATAATGAGGTAATAAAACCTTTTGTAATATTGGTATTTATTCCTTTGTGACTATAAACGGTAACTATGAATGGTCGGAGTAATAAGATGGAATAATATGAGGATGTCCTGTGGCTAAATCAGTTCATTGCAAAAAGTCAAATCTAAACTAGAACCCTAAAATAGATGTTGGTTTTGTAACAACTTGTTTGATAAATCCAAGCGAGTGCAAGTCTTTTTGAAATCTGCCTCACTTTAATGAATTTCTTCCTGAATCAATAGGGAACAGTGAGGTCAAGGTCACAGGAAAGGTCAAGGTCAGAAAATAATGCCACAGCCCACAGTTGAATAGCTACCAGTGTAGGTATTGTCAACAGTTGCTTTAAAATGAGCTTCCAATCTGACTAAAGTACAGACTATATTATATAACAATTGATAAAGTACAGACCTTATATCGTTATATAATATAGGTCTGTTACTTTAGTCAGATTTGAAAATGAGCTCACACCAAATATAGAAAAATGAGGTCAAGATCAAAGGATATGTCAAAGTCAAAAAGTATTGATGCAGTTGAATAGAAGTCATGAATATGTACATTGTATTAGCATAAAAGGTTTGATAAAAATTACATGAATCATAAGCTTCTTTGAAACTGAGCTAAAAGCAAAATGTGATAGAAGGATGGAAGACAGACATGACAACACTATATGCCCTGGCCATATTCATGGCAGGCATAAAAAAGGACACAACCACCCTTCAAATACTCTGTAACAAAAATAGCCGATATGGTCGGCTTTTTTAAGTAAACATAACTGATTCACCTGTACTAATCCTGTTTTTTTTTTATTTTAGTTTCAATTGATCTATGTAGTTTGTACCCCATGTAACATAATATCATGTTTTGAGAGACGTTAATTATCATTAAAGAGTCATTCATGGGATTTAGTAAGTGTGACCTCCATAGAGAGTTTACCAACCGGTATTTATAGATGTCTACTTTGTTAGATATCAAATGCAGGTGTTAATATTTAATTTACAGCACTACACTTATCTAAAGACTTACATGAAACATTTGCATTTATTGAAAAAGACCTATTCACACACGTAGTTGTATACTGATAATGCTATTCACTGTTTGAAAAAGTCAATGATTTTTTTGTTCACTTGGCGAATTGTTTCCTACTCGATGGGACAGATAAAACAAATTTGAAATATCTGTGGATTTGACACATCGAAGGGTAAAAATACGTAACTGGGACATTCGAATCACTTCGACATAACCATGGTATTTGAAATGTTAGTGTTCGAGATACCAAAGTTTAACTGCATTTTACCTATCCCTTTTAGAATACTGTATTTGAAACTTCGAGTTTTTCAATGCCAAAAATCTCAGTAACAGTACAGCACTTAACCTTAATTCTATCATTTCAACGGCTTCATACCATTCTTCCAGATTTTCACATTTTTCTTCCACCCTTTTCTGCCAATGAACACCCTAGTTTACCATGTAAACACAACTTATTATGATACACTAAACTTATATAGACAACTTTTGAAGGGAGTAAAGTGACCGCATGAGACAGGAAACAGCTTGATTGAGGAGACTGCTATGACAAGTTTGACTGTAAATGAAACCAAACTTGCGCTGGTTTGAAACCTTAATCAGAACTATGTACTAAGAGGTAATGAATTTATTGAATCATTTTCCTCAACTTCACCACTTCCTATAAAGACAGACACTGTTGCTAACACGCATGATCAAGAGAGATACTCTACCACATCGCCAGAAAAGCTAGCTCACTAGCGAGGCTGTATAAGTCCCCTCTTATACTGTCTGCCACACTCCCCTCCCCCCCTCAAGGCAGCTTCTTCCCGAAGCTTAACATGGGTCCTCTCTGAATGTTTTGCACCTGTTCAGCAACAGCACTCATCATTTCTGATGACACCTACCTTCGTCCCTAAACAAAATCACATCTATACATGGACACAAAGTCCCAGAGCTCCGCAGAGACTACCTGAAGCAGGTCTCCTGCCAAACACCAAAGTCACTAAGCTGCCATCAAGTTGTAATGTGTAGCAGTCACCAATCCAAGTGCTTACCATGCTCACTTAACTTGCTGCATTGCGGGATCACATGAGAGATACTCTTCCACATCGCCAGAAAAGCTAGCTCTCTAGCCAGGCAGTATAAGTTCCCTAAATACTGTCCGCCACAATAGCATGGTTTTTAGCTGGGTACCCGGCTATATATAGGCATGGCCTGCTCTACACGTAGTAATCCGGAAGCAGCCCCAACAACCGCCAAAATAAATGTACGCTCTTCATAATCAATCCATCGTCGTTTGTTTCTGAATGCTAAATCCATGATACTCTTTATTATTTCAAACCAAGTTTTGATNTAATTTATTTCAAACCAAGTTTTGATACTCAAAACATTTGAAAGTGAAGGAATTTTGTAGTTGTGTAGGGGACAGTTTAAAATGAAACTTGTACTGTCTCTCTAGTGAGCTAGCGAGGCTTTTCTGGCGATGATGTAGAGTTTCTATCTTGATCACGCAAGTTAAGCAACGACAAGCGTGGTTAGCACTTGGATTGGTGACCGCTACATGTTACACTTGATAATTTTTCACTCATATGCCTAATGGAAACGTCACCATTGCCAGTTTAGTGGGTTTTTTTGTTTTTTTTCAATACAGTACCCGACTATCATTACATTAAGTACTTTGATTCTTTTTCACTCACGAGGGTAAAACTTTGAAATGTGAAGTACCACAACGTTAGGCCTATGCTTCGTGCATTATGTATTAACAACCATAATTTTCATTCATAGCGTTCAATATGTCCCAGTAAACTAGAAATAAAAGCAACAAAATCATTCATGTCTGCTTATACTGAACGTAACGTGTTATGGCCCATGCTTTGCGTTAAGGCTGTAGCTTGCGGGTCTTTAAACAGTGCAAACATGCTGATGCAACCAGGATCTCCAATTTCTATGTCATAATGGACGTACCCGTGATTCTCACTCTAATGCTGAGTGTTTGGCAAATGAGCAGTAATATCGGACCCAAATCAGGGAGATGACACCCTGCAGGGAAACATAGGTTATACCTAAAGTTGGTGATGTTTCGAATTTGAAATCATCAACAATATTAATGATTAAAAATAAAAGAAAAACAAATGTTTAAACTGATTATAAATGTTGCATATTGTGAACTCATCTGAAAACAATGACATACTGTGGATGTAAGCCAGATTACAAAGCTTTTGTCACTTCGTATCTGAAGTCAAATAATATTTACAACAACAAATACAGAACAGCGTATCAACCTGTCAACATTACTTACTGTCACCTCCAATATCCAGGCCATGTAATCGACACTTGCTAAACGTGTTGGTAATTAGTACACATACATTTCGCGCTGGATTATTTTGACATAAGACAAGTACGATAATTAACAACATTACATCTGAGCTCTGTAAATGTAGCATTCGAATACCTACCCTAGATCCCTCGTCTCCCTGTCTTCACCACCTAGTTCATTTTGACGATTTTCTTTTTCTTTTTTTGAGAGCGACGTAACATCCGGTCAGAGCATATGGCATGGTATAAAACGTGGATAGTATTTCATTGTCAAACCGGCGTCGTAACCCGACGTGACACAAACAACCATCGATTGCGCCCGTTCACCTCTGATAAACGCCGGTTTCAGTATGTAGAGATGTAAATATTGATGCTAAATTAAAATGTTATAAAATCAGAGGCGTAGGACTGATTTTTAAGGGGGTGGGGGCAAACTTTTTTAAAAAATCACAGAAAGTTGAGGGGGGGACTTCAAAATTAGGTGAATTGAGGCATAAAAAAAAGGTCTTTTAACACTAAAAGTGAGGGGGCATACCTCTTTAAATCACTGAAAGTGGGGGCAGAAAAAAAAGGGGGCAAAAACATACTTTTCCCCTCCCACTTTTGAAAGTGTCCGATCCCGCCCCGATTCCTTACGCCCCTGAAAAGTGATCAACATCTTATCGCGGATTATTCTATTGTATCAGTGCGCCGATCTTACACTGGTGTCGTATTCATGACCGGTGTTACTTCTTAGGAACAAATGATGAACGCCGTCTGTTTTTTATGAAAAAATGAATTATTTGATTGTTGATTTGTTTTTTGTCCCGTTGCGAACTAATTTCACTTATATTCGAGGACGATTCACCATTCTGCCGCGGTGAAGCGGCTCTTGCAACTTTAGCTCAAATATAATGCTTTTTAGGCAGTGAGTAGGTTCTTTTTGTCGTGCTCGACACCTTACTGGCATATAACGGGACCTTCCGTTGTCTCTAAGGCCATATCCGAAAGTCTCGTGATTTCTCACTTCTAATGCCGAGCTCCTTGCGTGCGAAGGGAGCCATATCATCAAGTTTGTCTGTAGTAATAATAATAGTGAACATTGTCATATATCTAATGCAAATCTTGATTTTATGCGAAATCTTGATTTATATTAGATAAAATGTTATATAACTTGTTATTTAATTATATTGCCCCTTTTTTGTAGCTTGATGAATCCCCGGGGGGGGGGGGGGGGGTCACTTCGTAATTTTATGGATAGCGGACTGCCGCTGACATCGCCAGACGCCCCCCCCCACCGGCCCACCTTTTCCAATATTACATTTTGAAAATTCGTATAGCTTTTCAATATTATTTTCTGTTTAAATAATGAACTTTTCCCATATGATCATTTCATGGGAACTGGCTTGGTCTGATAAGCATTCAGGGAGTCGGACAATTTTAAGTGGCTTCAAGTGAAAGTCTCGTCTTTCTAATCAATGCCACCGAACTGTGGTCTGCCATATATCGCTTATTAAACGGCATATTATTTGTTTTTACTTATGTTAAGATTATCAGCTGCCAGCTGGATCAATTTAGAAGGCTTATTCCATGATAACTTAAATGAGCAAACATTAATGACCTCCTTATCATATATTTCATGTGCTGATTTCTATACCTTGTCATATATCTGAAGTGGAAAAAGCTACATGTACCTATTCCAGCGACGGCATAACGTCCCCTATCTATCAGTATATACGGAAGATGCCCCCCCCCGCCCCCCCCCCCCGAGTTGATATAGACTAGGGTACGTTCTTTTTATAGGAGAGTTTAAAACCAGCATAAAGCCTTGGGAGGACTGAACCAGAATGCCGTCATTTGTGCCAGAGATTCTCGACAATTGTATAAACAAACTAACGTGAAGCATGCCCACTTCTGGACGTGAGACCAGATTCACCGCAATAAAAATGTTGACTTCTCTCGGGGTTGACTTGTTATTTACTAAGTGTAAAAGGCAAAGAAAACGAACAGTGATCAATCTTCTGTAAGTCCAAATATCAATGATACAGCAAAACCAAGGTTGGGCATCACGTATCGCCTGGACACATCCAGAGGTGGGATCAGCGTGCTTAGGAGGAGTAAGCATCCCTGTTGACCGGTTCAGCAGCGCTCGACTTTGACGCGGGATCAGTTATGAACAGGGCTAGACTTCTTTCCTGAAGAAGAGGTATCAATAGGTATGTAGATCATTTCGAGCTAGATATACCCGATATTAGCTTATCTTGATGTTGATTTGATGTATAAAGTCATGCATCTGATGTGATTTTTCGATAATTAAAAATTGTTTGCACTGTAAGTGCAGATTTTATCATAATATACAAAGTGTCCATCAAGTTGTGCATATTTTGTCTGGCCAACTGCTTGTCCTAAAACTATTCTATATGGGCAGTGTGCTGCAATGCTTACATTCACTTTCCATGTTTCTCGACTTCTGGAGGGAAGGGATGGTTAGATTTCGATCGACGTTTCAACTCTAATTTTTACAGTCAAGGCTATTTCCACAAAACTACCACATAGGAATCAAAACACTTATCTCGCCGTTAAATCCACTTCGCATGTTTGTATATATATGTAATAATCTTTGCTTGGTATAAAATGTTAATCCGGTGTATGGTGCGAAAATTTTGATGTATTTTCGAATAACCCTGAATATTTTGATTTTATTTGTGATAAACTTTATTATATTCGATAAATCTTTTTATCCATATATTGCATGATATTTTTATGAGGACAATATTTCGATACCCTATCTGTAATTCGTATTTTTTTTTTATGTATGATTCGATAAGTAATCATTGAACGTACCATACAAATATTAGATATGAAAATAAATAAAGATTTATCGACATAAATTAACGAATATATGAATAGCAAGATATTGGAATATTAATCAAAGGATGTAATCGAATATATATTTATCACATATTTACGCACTTTCATCCAGTTGATATCATCTTGTGTAAAGGCAAAGATAACGAACAGTGACATTCTTCGTAAAGTCCTAAATATGAAGTACAAAAACAAGAGTTTGGTGCAAACACGGGCCCCTCGACATACCAGAGGTGGGATTTCAGGTGCCAGGAGGAGTAAGCATCCCTCTGTTGATTCCGCTTGCACCGCCGTGAGCTCCCATATCTTCGATCAGGTAAAACGGAAAATTCCGTAGTCAATCAGCTGTGTGAAATAACGTCGCCTATCCACATGGTTCTACTTGAACACATCAAGACAGCATTTGACTCAATGGCTGGTCATTATTGGTAAATTCTAAATTGTTATATTTACGACCAATGAGAATTTTACGAAAATTTGCTGCCTATTTAAACGTGCGACCTGTGAAAATCGCATTTTGCGACAAAACTTGTCTGTAAGTAGCCCTGTCTCGATTAAAAAAGCTGATCGTGACGCGGAGAACAAGCTCTTTGCGTAACGAATCAAGTGAGAGACATAATACTACCGATATTGGCAGGTGATGGGATATATTGCTACATAAATAGTGGCGAATAGTGACGATGAGAAGCTGAAATCGTCCGTTGTCTAGAATGTTTGAGTGTTAGTTTGCCGTTAAGGTCACTGTTCAATAAAGTACTCCAAGGTATCGAAGCAGGACATTGGAGAGACTCTGTGGTGTCGCTTTAATTTCCTAGTATCGTTGGGATTAGTATTGAATCGCCTATATGAATGAAACCAATTTATGTATTTAGATAGATAAAACGTCATCATATATCGAAATGGTCGAATTTAAAGTGGCCGTCACCGGCTAGAGGAGTTTTTTCATATCTACTTGAAGGCTTTTGAATGAATTTCTCTTGCTCATACAGAAATACAAAACAGTCAGCCAACATAAGGAGCCAATTCGCGCCCCATTGGAGATTTCCAACAGACGTGTTGAAGACCTGTCTCGCCAAAACAACTGAACAAAGATTATTGTCAATGAGGAACCCAGCATATTGGTATTTAGTTTCAATTTCAGAGTACTTTGTGGTGTAGATCAGAGTGGGATGTTTTAACAAGACATAATGTTTTTGAATGGCCGATTATCTAGATAAAATATTCCTTTATCGCATTAGGCTTAGGTCTGGCGAATATAAATAGTGGTAAAAAGAATCTCTCAATGAATGGTTTGTGTTGTGATATGATTATCAACTCGTTTGTGTGTTTTCTTTATATCCCCGTCGCCAGGATGCTCGGGGCTAGAAAACACAGCGAATCGTTGGATATCATGATAATCATCATATCAAACCACAAACCATATGGGAGATCCTATTTATATCAAGATTATCGAATATATATATAACAAGATTATCAAATATATATACATATAACAAAAATACCGAAAATGAATACCAAAATTATCGAATATGAAAATCAAGACTATCAAATATTATCGAATATAGATATAACAAAAATATCGAAGATTACCGAGTATAAATCAAGATTTTAATATCGCATATAAATCAAAATTTGGCAAATATATATCAAGATTATCGAATATGAAAAATAAATTCGCATATAGATACTAAGATTATCGACTACATCCCTACATACTCCTGGTATTATAAACTTAGGCTATCTGCTCATTCTAAATATTCATTCAGATTAAATTCAGCATCAACAACAATAAAGTAGATGCTTTTAAGATATTTGACACATAAATATTATATATCAAGTTTGGTCCTGGGGATATTTTGGTGAAGGCCTATCTGCTCTACATCACTATGCATTTAGTTCTTGAACATATGCGGTTGTAGAGAAGAAGATTCTTGAAAATTGGTCAATTTGAGGGAAAGTTTTGCCCCACCTTCTAAGGCCCAGGAATGCAGTAGTCGTGGAATGTACAATTTTGTCCCAAAGATGCTTCATACCAAAATTGAAAAGAATTGGAATGGTAGTTATCAAAAAACTACATGTACTCCCTAGTTACGACTTGTTTACAACTTCATCAGGCCTGCATCTGTAGCAAGGAATTCAAAAGATGGCACAAGTTTAGGATCTCTATACAATTTAGACAACTTGAATAACGTATTCTAAAAAAATCGGGTATTTTTACGAATCTGGCACTGTGCAGAGAACAAACTTAGAACAACTCCATAATCTTTGGAGCTTTGTTTTCAATATCGCCTCCCTTATAGTGTTATGTACCTTGATATGTTGCAAACATTTTCAGATATTGGTTCTCTATATGTCCATATTAGATTTCAAAATGGCCACCACTTGAAATGTACATTTGCTAAATATCTGTGGATAATTGCAGCTATTGACTTGATTCTGGTATCTAAATGTTATTGGGGGAGGGGGTCCACGGTACATTACACATGCCCACATGGTAGTTGTAACTATTTTGCGCCAAGTGATTTAAGACACCAATAGGGTAGGCAATGCAAAGCGAGTCCTGGACAACAACACTGGTACAGTGGACAGTGACAACACATCTTGGGCTGTATTTCATGCAAGCCGACAGCCACCAAATGCTCGAGCCATCTGCCCCACGTCACTCCTTCATGTACTTCTCCTGGAGAGAGCCCACACAGTGGCCATGATTCGGCACTCAATGGACATCGTGAAGAATGTTGTGAAACACCTCAATCCTGGACAGACATCAACGGTCACCTTTGATCACCCACTGTTTGCTTTGGCCGAGCAGATACAGTGGAAGTGGGCAGACAAAATGAAGGCCAGATAGTGGTGATATTTGGTGGCCTCCACTTAGAGATGCCTACAAGCACTATTATCTGGGAGAAGTCAGGGATGCAGAGGACCTTCCCGAATTTGAAAACTGGTGTTGCCAGAGAGAAAACATCCACAGTTTTACTACTGAGCAACCATGTTGGAACTAGAATGATTGGTTCAGTCTGTGTGCGTTCTCTTAGCAGGAATCGTAAATGATGCGCTGACAAAGCTGGTCCATTGATTCCACGCACTGGATCACATTCACTATGCTAGGTGGATACCAATGCACTTGAAGGACATGGTCGAACTCACCACTAAACACCCAAATATATCCAGGAAGTTCAGGGAAGGCCACGCCACAGTTCAGAAAACACAAAGGGTGTGTTTTTCAATCCCAATTGACCAGGCACAAGAGCAGAATGATGGGTGCATCGAAGAAGACAGTGGAACAGTTGGGCTCACTGACAACCCTAGTACACTACATCGCTGAATGGTTGCAGGACCAGACGTTGCCTGGGTGATCGAAGAATTCCAGGATGGGAACCAACACTGGAGAAAGCAGACATACCTCATCATGATCAGACGCCAGGCTTTATTTGTGAAAGATGTTCGCTCTCTCGTCGGTGTCAGAGGAGATGGACAACGCATTCGAAGAGGAGAGTCAGGATGTAGTCAAACTGAACAGAGAGGAGATCGCGGGGCCTGCTGCTGGAGAGGCCGTGATGAATGCCAAGAGGATTGGCTGAGAGCAGTTTGCTGCTTTCACCAGAGAGTGTCTGTTGCACAGTCTAGTCGTTGTCTAGGAAGATTTGCTTATTCAACGACTTTCTCGTTGACAAACTGTGATGAAAATGTTTATCTTTGAGACGTTTGTTGTCGCTAATGCCCCCCCTTTATTTTACAATCACTTGCGGGATATGGAGATGAATATAGTAACCCCTTGCAATTATATTTTGTTTTTAAGTAAAACACAATCAGCACTTGTATGGTATAGTCTCTCCCTATTTGTCTCGTTCACCTTGACTGAGGCATTCTTCCAAATTTCATAATAATGTATTGACAAATATATTAAAATGCGTGACTGTTTATTTTTCCATCTTTGAGAATGTATCCTTATTCTGCTAATTTTAGTTCATATTTGTTTTCACTGTTTTAGCGAAGTCGAAAAGTATTTATTGACGGTTTACTAAAATGTAGAATTGCTCAAGCTAAGTTAAGACATGTGTAGTGTACAGAGTTCTAAGTTGCGTAGTGGGATTGTGTAGCCAATTCCTGTCGATGAACCAATCTGATTAAAATAAGATCTTTTATCCGCTCCGATATTCTGATGTCGCTAATGCATTAGTATTATAATAGTATTAGTGACATAAAGATATCGGAGCGGATCAAAGATTTGGTTTTAATCAGATTGGTTGTTGAACCATCCACGTCACAGCACCGTCCTCGTACTAGATGCTGATAGGCAGATCAAATTGTCTTTGGATTG
>CAJDSM010029026.1:14737-26219 GCA_903981925.1 Ostrea lurida
AAAGGTCCTATAAATAAATCACTGGAAGGCCTAATAAATTACCTACAGGAAGGTCTTATTAATAAATCATCCTCTGGAAGACCCTATAAATCATCAACTGAAGGCCCTATAAATAATCCACTGAAGTCCCTGTAAATCATCCACTGGAAGGCCCTATAAATGTGTAGTAAATTTTCGAGTCAGAATTTTTATAAATTTTCAATGAGGATGGGGTGGGATGGGGGTATTCGAGGTTGAAAAACTGCGTTTTCCTATGAATTCCCATACATTTATGCAGTAATTACATAATCCTTTTGGAGATGATTTTTGTTGGCCTTTTAGACATGCATTATGCTTTCGGAATTTTCTTTTTCACCTTGAGAAGCAAATGGGGAAAAAAACGTTGAACAAAAGCCTGGTGTTCAGTAAATCATGTGCATCAAGAATACATTTGCTTTAAGGGTTCGAATTTTTCAATCATTTTAAAGATATCTGAACAATCAATAACGATGGGAGTTTAGGCGTTCCCGGGACACTCGCCTGTCTGAATTTTAGATGTATCTTTGATATACACAGCAAGAATATGTATATGGTTTAAGTAAAAAAGGTATAGTTACTGTATTGATTGATTGATTATTTACTGTTTTACGTCCCACTCGAGAATAATTCACTCATATGTTAGTATAGTAAATTGCTAATACAGTCATTGGGTCAACAGCTGTTTATAAACGTATTTCATACCTGTTGTTAAGTCATATACACATATTTCGACCATGGATTACTCCGTTTAGTAAACCTGATCAAGATATTGGGCTCACGGCGGGTGACCGGTCGACAGGGGATACTTATTCCTCCTAGGCACCTGATCCCACCCCTGGTATATCCAGGAGTCTGTATTAACCTAACCCTTACTTTTGTGTTCATTATAGAAGTTCAGAGATTGGTTACTGTTTAATTATCTTCACCTTTCCATATTTCAGCAATTATGAAATGGGGCTTGGGATGGCCCTTGTACACTTGCTCAACAAAATGCTCCATGCATTTTGACATGCAGCAAGAATAATATACATGTATATAAGTGTGTGTGTGTTCGTGTGTGTGTGTGTGTGTGTGTGTGTGTGTGTGTGCGTGTGTGTGTGCGTGCGTGCGTCTACAGGACAACACAAAACATCTTCCAAAAATGCTTAAAAATGCAAGAAGAGTTCTAGAAATCCAATTTTCAACAAAAGATCGTTGTTGAAACCCCATCTTGTCCCCACGGTAGAATTGAAAATTCCAAAACCTGATCGCAGATCTACTGGTCACTGTCACTCATAATCCAAAAGGTTAGTTGGTTACTGCTCGAAATAGAGAAGAGTTTGAGGATGAATAAAAAAATGACAGAGGGACGAACCAGTGTAAAACAAATCCGAACTTTCTAAGTAAAGTGCAAGTACAATACATATGTAACTATTGTTGCTAGTTAAACATAAAAGATGGAGAATATTATGTGTACCCCCATCTGTCAAACGGCAACATCACAATTTATGACCGGTCAACAGGGGATGCTTGCTCCTCCTAGGCACCTGATCTCACCTCTGGTGTGTCCAGGGGTCCGTGATTGCCCAACTCTTGTTTTTGTATTATATTTAGGACTTGCGAGTTTGATCACTGTTCGTTATCTTTGCCTTTACATTGAAGAAGTCCTAGAATATGTCCATAAATTTTGTTTGAGGTATGATGCTGCAATTTTTTCCCTTAAATATGAAATAAATATGTCTAATTAAATGAATAGAAGTGAAATTTTACATAATTTCATATTTTTAAATAATGGTGGTACAAAAATGAACTCAATACGACCCACGGCAGTCAAAAATACAGCACTGCAAAACCACTAATATGAATATTCTAAAAAAATGACTTTTGAGTTTGCAGTCAAACTCGCATATGTTCATATATGAATGCTTGTTAAAATACAGATTTAAAATCCGCACTTTCACAGTATAAGATTTTCATCGCAACTCCATTTATATTTACAATTTTTTGGCTAAAATAGCCAATTTCAAGATAATTTTCTCATAACAGAAGATTAAAAAATATATAATATAACAAGTGCAGAATTGTTTTATTTAATTTCTCAAGTGCATTATTGCATATCATGAAAAAAGAAATCTTTAAATTTACAGATAATTTTAACGTGCAACACGTATGCATGAATTGTACCTCTGGTTTTATGTATGGATTAGATGACAACAAATGGGAAGAAAATTGGAGTCATAGTCTATTCAACTATAAGTGATGGAGATTTACTTTAATCATTTCACTAAATTGAAATACATCCAATTAAGTTAAAAACAGTATAAATCCACCTAAAATGAGCATTATCACTCCAGACAAGACGTCATGCTACTAGACCCCTTCTTTATGCCCGCATTCATTTAAACAATATTTTAATGCTTTCTTTGTTGGTTTATTGGTTGATGAAGAGGAAAACTAGCATTGCAGCAAAAAATCATCAGAACCCGCGTTAAGCGGGTTATGGATTATTTTTTTTCTGCAATCCAGTTTCCTTCATCACCCAATAAACCAAACAAAGACAGCATTATTGTTCAGTTTATATTTATATTTTCCTGCATTTTCTACACATATAAACTAGATTTAAGTACTAAAATATCATAATGTTGATCATTTTCGCTACTTAAACGGAACAGCCATACAAAAACCTTTGACCTTGGAATCGCTCCATATATGGTAATGACCATACGGACAGGTGACACTACAAAACCGGATCCAACCAGTTTGCAACAAACATGCATTCATTGGATGTATAAATGCCCATGTCAATTTCATAGAAAAGATTCAGTGAACTGTAAATAGTTAATTGTTAAAAATGACGACGTGGTCTTGGTCCTCTTTAATCTATCATTAATTACACTATGAGCAATGATTTTTTTAGACTGTCTGGGAAAAGAATCAAAGGAAGTGAAGACCAATGAGTTCAGCAGATCATGTGTTTATCCCAACACGCCACCGATTTTCCCATTGCAAGGTTTGGACTCGTCCGTTGCGTTGAAAACTTGATCATGACATCCAACTCGTTTGACTATACAGCCTGAAGGAAATTCCCTGATTACTGTTCCCGTGCTGTAAAGAAAGATATACAATATATACAATATACAGTTAAGCGTACATGATATCAGGACTATAATTACATTCGCACGACCTTCTTGTATGCAGTACAGTAAGTTGACAATTTTACAACGTAGTGTTGTTGGAAATGGATATTCGCCGGGTTTACTTCCTTGACGTGTTGTTGGAAATGGATGGGTTTGCATCCTTGAGAAAGATTTGCAGTCTTGATCATCAAAACGCTTCGACTCGTTCGCGTCTGATATAGACAAACATCTGAATGATCGGGGCTTAAAGGGGTTCTAGGGTGAGGTTTGCAGTGATGTCAATTTTTTGGGAAGTGTATTTTTGATTTCTACATTGAAAGAGAATCGGGAAATTAATAAGAAAAATTTGGGTTTTCATGCTTGTTTTCGAGCTACAGTGTTTTAAACATGACCCTTTTGCACTTAAAATTTACTCAATATTTTTAATTTAAATTTCATTCGTCTGTTGGTGTAAACAAACATATAAGGAATACAAATCAATCATTACATGAAATAAGTACATAACAATGTCTTCTTGCAATACATATATGAAAAAAATGTAATACTTGTAATGGAAATAAATAATGACCTTTCTGCACTTGATATACGGAAAAACTCATGATATCGAATTTCAGAGTTAAAAAAATACATTTTAGGAGTGATTACAAAATGGAATTAAGTTTAGAATCAATAGATTGTATGGATCTCTCTTGTATAATAAAATGATTATTTCCGAATCATCGGAGTATTTCTCATGGTATACGCTGCTGACTGCTAACATTTTTTTTCATATAAGATCATTGCCAAATCATGATTTATGCTAAAGGCACTCCGACCATTTGGGTACCCCTTACATGACGAAAGGCATAATTTTCATCATACATGTATATACATGTACATGCGTATGTAAAATTACTCGAATTAATCATTTAGATTTGATAACTTAGATCTCATTAAAAAAAAAAAAAACAAAAAAAAAAAAAAAACAAAAAAAAAA
The DNA here is from genome assembly GCA_903981925.1 of Ostrea lurida. Taxonomy (NCBI): domain Eukaryota; kingdom Metazoa; phylum Mollusca; class Bivalvia; order Ostreida; family Ostreidae; genus Ostrea; species Ostrea lurida. Next base: position 18,848 of record CAJDSM010029026.1, read on the forward strand.
ACAAACAAAAAACAAAAAACAAACTTAAACATCCACTTCTTCCTTGAGGAAATATTTTTTCTGAAAATACATAAATCGAGGAGATTTAATCAATCACAGGTATATATCGATTATGCAAGGAGTGGAACTTGTAAATTGTAAAGTTTATAATTTCTGATTCATTTGATGATGTCGAGAGGATATACTCAAATAGGTTTGATGCATAGTTTGAGCATTGATTAAGAGGCGGTCCATAGTTTGATAATGAAGCTGTAAAATGAAAGTAATGGTATTTAATTTCCTAAAGAGCTTTGAGATTTTAAAATTACCCCCAGCCCCTAATCCTCTGTTTTATTTCCCGTTGGAGTGGTATTTCGAATCTCATCCACCTTGCAATGATGCTTTGTATTTGAAAAAATAATGGCTACTACACCAAAAATTATCTAAAGGAGCTATGACTGCTTTCGGATTACACAATGCTATGTAATTTGCCTTTTTCGTACATGCAGTGATAAAGTCTACTCTTCGTTCGTGGAAATATAGTGACAAATAGCCAAAATATAACTCTACCTCTTGCCATTCAAAAGTTATGGCCAATGTTAAAGTTTTTGAAAAGTAGGTCAAAGTTCAAGGTCAGGAGGTCAAATTTTGGTATCAACGGTAAGGTCTTGTCATAAGGAACATACGTGTGAAATATCAAAGCCCTAGTCCTTACCATTCAAAAGTTATAGGCAAGGTTAAAGTTTCAGACAGAATGACGTAGGACAAAAACAATTACACCCTCCCCCCCTCCCCCCCCGATCTTCGATCAGGAGGCATTTATAAAAACCAACTGTGAAAATTGAATCCTTTAATATAAAGGTTGATCAAACTTACTCGCAGCAGCCCAAAGATCCATCATCCCCACAAGTACATTTGTAACATTTGGGGCCTCGTGTGTTTTCGTACACGTCACCCGCGGCAAGAATATGTCCTTTATGGGAACACCTAGGTATGCCTATTACAGAAAGAATGAAAATGCGTTCAAATACGATTATTGTACACAATGTTAACAGTCATCAAACAAACATAAATTTAGTTTATATAGATGTTTATATAAGAGTATGATAAACAATACCGTCAAGTATTGTGTTCAAAACGTGTTAATAACCTGCTTTTCATAATTTCAATTCTCCCTTCAAATATTTAATCAAAATGTTGTGTAAATAAAAAAATATTCACATTATACAAATGCATGTGCGGCTTATCAGCAACCATGTCCTTCAGAAATTATTCAGTGCACTGTATTTAAAATGATAATTATAAAAGCAGTAATTAATAAACGTGTTGACTACAATCATTTCGGTACACAGAAGTACTCACCATCGCCGGATATTGCAGGGGATGTAACCCAGCATCCCAACTCAACCGGAACCACCGCCATCAGTAAAATGCACAAAAACAAGATGAAATTTGCCATCGGAACTTTTCCAAAAAGCGTCAGATGAGTTAATGGTTTAAAAGGTACAGTTCAGTATGTATTTATAGTGAATAAACTAAATATTAAACAGATGCATCAATTTATATTCCACGCCCATGTCAACTACAGATGTGCTTCGAAATTACACAAATCTGTCTAATTTCAATGTGTTATACCTTTTAACGATTTTCTGAAAAACATGATCAAACTTTCCACAGATATTACAAAGTTTAAGAACAATGTTTACCACGTTTCAGCAATTAAAAAGCCACAAAACTGTAACTTAATGCAATTATACGCTAATAGTACATGTAAAATGCGGAATCTGTATGCATGTCGTGTGACGTAAATCAATTACAATTGTGTAAAACTTTAAGTCTTTAATCAGATATGTTGATTCAGAAAAAGTAAAAAAAAAATATATGGTAAGGTCCTCCATCGACTGAAAGGATTTCATCATTCACCATAATTGGTAGTTCACGTGTCTATATCGTAGTGGTATATGGACCGTGGATATCGGTCTGGATACCTCATACCACAACATCATCCTGGTCACGGCACCAAATGTAACAGAAAAGGAGAAAATCTTGGCTGGGCCGGGAATTGAACCAAGAACCCTTGCATTACTTGTCAGGTCCTCTGATATATAAGTTGATCATACTTTCTCGCAGCACCTTAAATTCCACCATCCTCACTGGTACACTTGTAACATCCGGGGTCTTGCTTGTTTTACCTGAGTCTAGAGCAAATCCACCATGCTGACAACTGTTCCCTATCACAGAATGGACCCAAGCGTTTTGTAGCGGAACTCTTGCATTACTTGTGAGGTGTTTTAACCACTGAACTAGAGCGACCATTATCCACTGCACGGTCCATATATCCCAAACTACTACATTATAAAATTCTCTTTAATTAAAGTGATTTATCACCTTTTTTCACCGAAAGTTGCAGGCGATATACATGTAGTAGCATGACCTTGATTTCTTTTCTCCAAAACTAATAGTAGTATTATAGATATTGTGTAAAAATACCATTGAAGATACTGATGCCATACAAGTTACGGTGATGGCAGATAGGGGAAAGATCATGTCTATTGCCTGATGGGTAAAAATATCGCAGGTCAAAAACCTAGCAATAGGGGATATCATTTATGACCTTGACCTTCTCACTTACTGTTTTCTGTAGCAAGTTCAATTCTGAAAAATCAATAAAAATTACAGGCGTTCATTTGATTATTCTCACGAAATGCAGAATACATATGACATTGATTGAATTTTGTTTTACATTCCGCTTGAGAATTAAGAGACGTCACCACTGCCTGTGAAGGGCTGTATAATTTAGGCCTATGTCCTTGGACAAGTTAAAAGTTTGCGTTAATTTTTTCCATTTTGACGTTTTCTTCTTACATTACGACAATCTAAATCTTTAAAAAATCAGCAACATTGCAATGTTGGGGCTTTCTTATATAACTATATGATTTTGATGCAGAGCATGAAATCGGCGGCTAAACTAAAATTCAAATTTTCAAGGAAGCGCACAGGAATTGAAATGTGATATTTTTGATAAAATTATAACATAATAAAAATTAAAGGACCAAATAAAGAAAAGAAAAAAAAAAAAACCAAAAAAACAAAAAAAAAACAAACAAAAAAAAACAAAAACAAAACAAACCAAAAAAAACAAAAAAAAACCAAAAAAAAAAAACAAAAAAAAACAAAAAAAAAACAAAGACGAAAATAAAACAAAAACAAAACAAAAAACAAACAAACGAAAAACCCCAAAAAATTTAAAAGGAAATAAAAAATGAAATACAAACAAACCCAAAACGGTGTTGATATGCTTGTAGAATTAGTGTAGTTTTAGTGCTGGCGTTTTAAATTTGTTTTTTAGCCATTTTATAAAAACCTTTTCAATTGTCTCGAGGAAGGTAGAGGACTTCCCGAAAATTTGACAATCCAGTTGATCGTGTCGTTGGGAATTTTAGTGTGATTTATGTTGGGAAGTTATCGCTCCAGGTAGTAGAGGTTAATTACTGGTATACGTTGAAATAAAAATGTCTTGTGATAATGAAATATGCAAATTCTCAAAGGGGTATGGACACGATTCAAACAGAAAATGTTCATTTTCATTTGTTCAAATTCAAAATAATGTTCAAAATAATGTTCAAATTTCATTTTTAACGTATACAATGCTTAACTAAGGCCTAAGGCATTTCTAATGGTTAGCAAACATTTGAATGTCAGTTGTCGAGTTACAAGAAAAATACAGAGTTCACAATTCTTTGTTATACATGTATAAACAAGGCACGTGTCGTGTTTCTGTTTACATAAGTTTGATATGCTAGTAAACGTTTCGTTTTTAAATGAAGATTTATAATACATGCATAAAAACCCCTACAAAGATACATTCATTTGCTGGTTTCAGTAAGTGCTCTACTAAGCCTCTTACTTTACTTTTAACTACTAACTACTAACATGTATTAATTGATTGATTATTTATTGTTTTACGTCCCACCGAGAATATTTCACTCATATGGTTTGATTGATTGATTATTTACTGTTTTACGTCCCACTCGAGAATATTTCACTCATATGGAGACGTCACCATTTGCCGGTGAAGGGCTGCAAAATTTAGGCCTATGCTCGGCACTCAGGGCCTTTGAGCAGGGAGGGATCTTTTTCGTGCCACACCTGCTGTGACACGGGACCTCGGTTTTTCCGGTCTCATCCGAATGACCGCCCCATTCAATCGCCTCTTACGACACGCAAGGGGATGCCGAGGACCTATTCTAACCCGGATCCACACGGGCCTAACATGTATTAAAGAGTCTCTTCAAAGAAACCGTTCCAATACATATTCCAGAAGTAGTGTTAATCAGATGTGGATTCTTAAAAACTCTTTAAGAGCTTTTGGATAAACTAAAGTCACGAGAATTTTCTAAAATTGACTGCATCAAAAACGTACGATTTCTCCACACTTTAACAGTTCCTCACGATGGATTAAAATCTAGGCTTTTTCAAATTATAGATAATTGCTTTTTAAACAAAAAACGACACCCGAGTGTCTGGTCGTTGGGAAACAAGACACATGTTTTGTTTGAGAACACTCGGATTGCCCACGCAGGTGCTCTGGGGTGGATGTTTGGGGCGTGCTTGGGTTTCTTGTGGGTGGTGTTTGTGTAGCCTTTGGGGACCATGTCTTCCGGCAATCCGTTGGTATTCCTATGGGCACTAATTGTGCCCCCTTGTTGGCAGACTTATTTTTATATTCATATGAGGCAGAATTTGTTTTAAAAAAACCTGTTACGGGATAGGGACAAAAAACTTGCTCTGTCTTTCGACCTTACATATGGGTGTTAGCATAAATTCACAAAAATAAGAAAAGTAAAAATAAACTAGAAATACTGTGAAGTTAAAACTCACAAAGGATAACCCCCCCCCCCCCCCCCACATAATTTGAGTCACTGTAACTTGGACAAGAAGAATATGGCCCGACACAAATGCCATGTTAAAAAACCTAATAGTATAAGTTTGACCTTAAGATCAAGATCTCAGTATACAGAGATCATGAATGTAAGTGACACATCTTTCATGGTGATACACTCAACATGCCTAAATATAACCATGTTAGAGACATGGAGTCAAATCAATCATATGATCAAAATTATATATAGGTCATGAATGTACTTATTTTATATTCTACGAAGCAGAAATTTGTTCAGAAACTGTTACGGACAAATAACAAACAAGGCCCACAGCCTTAACGTTCAACCTGATTATCATTAGCCCACATCAGGGAGTCTCAAATTTGCATTCTTAAGTCTCAATACAAGTATTTTAATTCACATGTAATATCTTTACAATAATATGCATCGCATTATTCTATTCATATACAACAGAAGATTATCATGTCAATCTCAACACCGATTGTTCTAAGAATTTTTTAATGAAAACATTATTGCTACTTTAAGACCAGTGAGCTGACCTTGACCTTTGACCTAAATTCAATAAAAACATCTTGCTCTCATGAGTAGTATATATGTATAAATAGGACTCTAGGTAGAAAGGATAATGCTGGAGACCCGAAACCTATATGCTACTGTGATGTCCAGTGCACTTGACCTTTCCCTTTTCACCGCGCTGCTCGTCGGTAGTGCGTTCGCCTCGCATGCGAAGTTGGTGTTCGAATCCCGCCGTCGACAGTACCTAAGTCTGTTAAACACTAGGTAGTGACAGTTCCACTGCCAAACGCTCGGCACAGCTGTAATGTTACGGTCCTCGGATATGACCTATAAAACTGGATTGTTCCGTGTCGCAGCAGGTGTGGCACGCTAAAGAACCCTCACTTTGCTAAAAGCCATGAGTGCTAAGATGGCCTAAATTTGCATCCCTTCATCGGCAAAGTGACGTCCTCAATATGAGTGAATATTCTTCGACGGGACGAAAAACGACAAATAATCAATCAATCAACATGTTGACCCCAAATTCAATTAGGAAACACCTTTGTCCCATGGGTATTACCATATGCATGATATGTACTTAGGCGGAAGGCATAACTACTAAAATCTGGAACCATTTTGCCTACAAACGAGATAGGACAAACACATCTGATTCCCAGTAACCCCAGTACCCCCCCCCCCCCAACTTCTTGCAGGGGGGGATTAAATAGATTGATAGAAGGCTCACCTTCTCATTCAAATATTTGCATTAATCGTTCACATTAAATATCTAATAGCATTTGAAAAAGATGCTTTCAAATGTGTTTTACATATAAATCACATGTACAATGTTACCAGTTTGCCCCCCGCCCCCTCAGATCAGAACCCCTACCCCCGGGGATCCACCAAATTTACAATTTGGTAAAGGCCTCCTGCTCTCTATCACTATGCATTTGGTTTCCTCTTCAAACATGGTGCGTTTAAAGAAGAAAATTTTGGTTGAAAAATTTGTCATTTTGGGGCAGTTTTTGCCCCACCCCCAAGGCCCCAGGGTGCAAAGACCTGAAATTTACAATTTATGTGCCCTGTCCCAAAAGATGCTTCAAGCCAAATTTGAAAGAATTGGACTGGTGTTATCAGAAGTTTAAAAATGTTCAAGATTGTAACACATTCATCAATGGACCATTTTGGCCCCACCCTAATACTAAAACCCCTACCCCTAGGATCATGAAATTTACAATTTTTAAAAAGCTCCCTATTCATTCCAAATTATCCATTTAGTTTCACATATATCAATAGCATGAAAAAGATGCTTTCAAATGTTTTATATATAAATCATTATGTACCAATTTTGCCCCGCCTGGGGTCAAACCCCCTACCCCGGATCACCAAATTTACAATTTTGTAGAGGCTTTCCTGCTCACCATCACATCGCATTTTTTCTCTCGACATGTGTGGTGCAAATAAGAAGATTTTTGAAAATTGGTCACTTTTGGGCAGTTTTTTGCCCCACCCCCAGGCCCCAGGGGCATAAAGACCTGAAATTTACATTATGTGCCCTTTCCCAAATATGCTTCATTACCAAATTTGAAAAGAATGTGACTTGTGGTTATCAAGAAGAAAGGTAAATAAATGCTCAATTGTAAACACATTTCATCATGACCATTTTGGCCACCCTAATACCAAAACCCCTGCCCCTAGGTCACGAAATTTAACACTTATAATAGAAAAACTCCCTGCTCATTCCAAAATGTCCATGTTATATACTATTAATAGCCATTTAAAGAAGATGGTTTTCAAAATATATGTTTACACATATATACTATTGTACCAAGTTTGGCCCCGCCTGGTCAGAACCCCACCCCGGGATCGCCAAATTGACAATTTGTAGAGGCCTTCCTGCTCTACATCCTATGCATTTATTTCTCTCAGCATGGCGGTTGTAAATGAAGTTTTTGAAAATGGGTGTCACTTTTGGGCGTTTTGCCCCACCCCCC